>JACTOM010000562.1:9004288-9024346 GCA_015832385.1 Elymnias hypermnestra
TCACAGCATTATGTCATACGGCGAATTTTTTTAACAGCGTAAACCGCTGAGCTGAGCCTATTCGATAGACCACTTATATGGGACCCGCACTGTAATTTATTATCTAATGTTATACCTAAGAAAGCGGTACTATCTACAAGGTCTAGTTCCTCATTATTAAGTTTAACAATGGTTTGCGTTTGTTTCACATTAGGCAGAGTAAACTTTACACATTTTGTTTTTTTTCCGTTGAGCAATAAATTATTAGCTTCAAACCATTGTACCACCTTATTGAGAGAGCTGTTTACGTCGTCATAATTTGTTTGTCGTCTTAAACTTTAAACAATAGCGAAGTATCATCAGCAAACAGAACACTCTCATGATCACCCTTAACAAATATATATATATATATATATATATATAAGACGGCGGCAACGATTTTTAATGTTGGTAACAAGCAGCGAGCTAGCAACAAACATCTAGCAACATTCGAACTACCCCCACTTTCAGAAACTAGTATAAAAGGGCTTGCATTAGACTAGCGGGCATGGCAGCATCCCGATTAACGTCACATCCGAATGACACTCTCATAGGTTGCACCCGGGAAGTCCCCGACCTCTTCGGACGAAGGAAACTACCGGACGACGTACGGGAGCTCATCACGCGGAAAAATCGCGCAGCGCGAGCCAACGGCTCATATCCCACACCAGATAACCGGAGAACGCTCTGGAATCTAATCAGGCAGGTCCGGGAACGCCCCGCCGAACTCAAAGGCGACAGATGGGACCGAAAGCTAGGGGACCTAGCTCCTACGCACCAGGCGTATTGGAGACTAACGAGGAATCTGAAAACCGAAGGCGCCGCATCTATGCCGACCCTCGACTGCCCCGATCAGTTACCCGTGTTTAACTATTTTGATAAGACCGAGTGTTTAGCAGACAGCCTCGAGACTCAGTGCTCGCCCAGCATTACTAGCATAGACCCAAACCAGGTCGAACTAGTAGATAAAGCGCTCGCGGCCCCACGAGTGAGCCGTTAGAACCCACGACTTTCGCTGAAGTGCACACAGTCATTAAGTCACTCCACGCGCGAAAAGCACCAGGCCCCGATGGCATCCTCAATAAGATGCTCAAACGCCTCTCAGATTAGTTCATGTACCTCCTGGTACTCATATTTAACGCTCTTCTGGCAGCCTGCTTATTTCCTGACGAGTGGAAAGAAGCCACCGTCATAGGAATACACAAACCGGGCAGACCCCGTACATTACTGAGCAGCTATCGACCCATCAGTTTACTCAACACAATTGCAAAAGTGTATGAGAGAATTATATTAAAGAGACTCAAGACAATGGTAGAGGCCAAGAGTCTCCTGCCAGACCATCAGTTTGGCTTTCGCGTTAGACGCTCCTGTGTTCAGCAAGTGCACCACCTCACAGAGCACGTCATAGATCATCTCTACTATAACCGTAACCGTGGCCCCACAGGCACGATCTTTTTCGATGTAGCGAAAGCTTTCGACAAGGTATGGCACGCCGGCTTAATTTATAAGCTTTTCCATCTTGGTGTGCCAGTTAGTCTAGTAACACTGTTACGAGACTTCCTAACAAACCGCAGCTTTCGTTACCGCGTCGAGGGCACTCTGTCCTCACGCCGCGCAATTCGGGCCGGAGTCCCTCAGGGCTCCGTACTGTCACCACTGCTCTTCTCGCTGTACGCCAGCGACAGGCCTAGAACGCCTCACATTCATCTAGTTCAGTTCGCGGACAACACCGCACTATACACCTCCTCGTACTTGCTTACTCACATCTCCTCTCGCCTCCAAAAAGCGGTCAATAGCCTAGGCGATTGGTTCCGTAAATGGAGAATTGAGGTTATTGCTGAGAAAAGCAGAGCCATACTCTTCACCGGTGCTAAGAGGCCAGATCATCGAGATCTGGCAACAATTATTTTTTTTAATTCTCCGATCCCTTGGCAATGGAAATCCAAATACCTAGGAGTCACCCTAGTTGCGTGCATGCACTTCACCCAACACATTCGCACAGTCCGTGGCAGGGTAGCGTTTGTGCTAAGTCGCCTCTATCATATGATCTGCTACTTACACAGCGCAGGCCACTTCACTCAGAGGAGCGAGGGTTTTTACAGCATAGACCCACCACGCTGCTCCAAGTGCACTCTCTATTCCTTCACTCTCATAGTCCTATGTGACGGACATCCGACACGACCGGAGAGAGATTAGGCGCAGGACCGACGGCTTAACGTGCTCTCCGAGGCACGGGGGTCTATCACACCGCCAACTTCCCAACTTCGGGCAAATATTGAGAAAATCTTAAATAGAAAACTCAATATTGATTTTTGAATTGGCGCGATCCGGGACTCTAACCCAGAATTTAATTTTGGTGTGTGACAACTCTAAAAAGGTCTTTGTTAAGGGTTTATATTGAATTATCAATTATATACATTCCGAATAAATAATACAGACAATTTTAATAAAATCAATCTAGACGTTTCAAAGAGATATATTTCAATCATATACTGCGCGTATATATCATATATGCGTCCTTTTTATATTTTTAAATACTCGTAGCTTAATTTTATTTTTAATATTTTCATTCAGTTTATATTTCTGAACGTAAAATATAAGACTTATTAATAATCTTTCTTTAAATCGATACCAAACACGTATGAAAGGTCATAAACATTTTAAGACCTATTCCATTTTCTTTACGTGTAGGTATTAAGTAATAATGTTTAGTTACGGTCAATTGCAAAGGAGGTGGGATTTATGAGAAACTTTCATCTAACACAACTTTATCGCTACTTTAATTGGTCGAAGGCTTTGAGGCACGATATTAAACTTGATACGAATATTACTTTCTTTTAAAAGGATGCTCTTACAAAATGTCACGAACGCATACTACTTGGCAATTTCAGGACCTTATGACGACCTATCAGCATAATTGAGCAATTACTCGTTTTAGTAGGTAAGTTTATGAATAACCAGATGGTGAGATGGTATCTTAAAGGACCAGACTGGCTGTGCATGGAGGAGTGTTAGTACCAATAGTGAACGTTGGGTATGGCAGAAAAACTGGATTGAAACTGAGTAACAACGTAAGAAATAGTGTGATAACAGAACGTTGTTGTATAAAAGATGTAGTGACTAAAATTGAGAAAGATATGCTTAGATGGTTTGGATACGTGGAGGGAATGAATGAAAGGAACTGACAATAAGGCTTTATGAGTCAAGAGTGAGTAGGAAGTCATTTATGAGTCAAGAGTTGGACGAGGAAGACCAAGGTGAACGTTCCAGGACCAAATCCAAGATATTTTAAATAAAGGCTAGGTCAATAGTACTCTAAACCGATAAACTTGGTTGAAATATTTAATGAGAATGAAAGAAGCGAAGGAGATATGCAAGGATCGTAGTAAGGACGTGGACTCTGCCCACCCCTATGGGAATCAGGCGTGAAGCTATGTATGCATGTTTCTGAGTTCGTTTCCTGACTGGATACTAAATATAGTATCTAGATCTGGACTGGTGGACTTTCCCCGAGACAAATGCAGCTTGACGTGGCCTTGGGCTACCAGTTATAGAAGCTTGAACGCTCGAACGTGCAAGAGCAGCGTCAAATTAGAGTGGCCATAGAACCCCTGGTTTCTCCTAATACGTGCAGAGAAGGGACACTGAGGTTTTTGCTGAATATGATCCCGTAGAACCTGGCCTGTTTCCCAAAAAGTCGGAATTTTTTACAAAATTAACCTTCTCTAACTTGTACAAGGTTAATGTGTTATTATTTGAAACTATACCATTACTTACAAATAAATCAGACCAAGTAGTCAAAAGAAAAAAGTTCACGGGAAATTTGAAAGCACTGAATTGCATAATTAGGCTCCATGTTTATCCAATAATATTTAAAGAAGGTGAAATATAACTTCATTCCTACTTAAAACTGTGTTGGCACCACGTTACATCCACTACATGTATATACATACATACAAAGCATTATGCGTCATTCCCATAGGGGCAAGCAGAGATCCACGTCCTTCCACTTGCCACGATCTTTGCATATCTCCTTCGCTTCTTTTATTCAAACCTTTCTTACAAATTCGTCGGTTTAGAGTACTCTTGACCTGGCCCTTATTTAAAATGTCCTGGATTTGATTCAGGAACGTTCGCCTTGGTCTTCCCCTTCCAACTTTCACATTCACTCTTGACTCATAAATCCTTTTTCGCAGTCTTCTTTTATTCATTCTCTAAATGAATATAATTGGATTTTATTAACGATCGATAATTTAAACGTGATATACTATATTTCTATATCGTTTACCTGTGATCAGGAGAATTCGGGATGTTTTAATATATATAATTCTCTTGTTTTTTATGCTTTTTTGGGCCTTCCAATAGATTCGATAATGGCTTACATTGACCATTTGGTCGCCAGAGAAGTAGGGTGGAAAGCCGTAGCCTCATATTGTGAGACTTATCTCGCTAAAGGAGGCTCGTGAGACGGAGCAGGAGTTGGCTCCTGACGTTCCTGCTATCCGTCGCAGAAGGCTTGGGGGCAGAAGGCGCGGCTATGACTTGAACCTCGATTCGGCTTCATCCAGGACACCATATTGGATTGCACAAGCGAGCTGCTGGTGTCCCACTTTAGAATAACGAGGGCCCGCTAGGTGTTAGTGGGTATTCTGCTAGACAGTGAGTCCCACACTCCCGACTAGTCGGAGTCCTGGTTTTCCACATTCCGATTAGGCGGTGTACATAAAAACATTTCCCACCGATAAAAAAAGGTCCCATGAATAAAAATTACCCCATATTTCTACATGATCTAGAACTATGCAAGTGGCAATAATTTATATGGTAATAAGGAAAAGACAATTATTCAAAATGAATAGATAAAACCAAAAATTTTAACCATATACGCGACTTACAACATACGTACTTTTCTTTTACGTCATAAGAATATTCGATGAAAAGGTGAAAAATATAGCAGAGTACATAACTTACTAACATAAAAACAATCATAACAATTCCCAACTCAAATTTGGTTGCCTCTGCCAAAATAAGACTTGGCAGCGATCCCAGAATAAAACATCTGTGGTCAACAATAATGTTCACTTGGCTACTACAAGCAATTATAATGAAAATTTATTTAAAACATTTTGTTATGAAACGTCTTTGTCTGAAGTTAACAAACAGAATAAATAAAATGTAGTAATTGATATTTTTGAAGTGAAACCTCTATAGGTGTGTGAGGGTATAATGTTTACGGATGAAACTGTGTGATTAGCGTCACGAAGATATGCAGCATTTTTTATAAAATTCACAAATAACGTGTGACGCTTTAATTTGCCACACGTTATATAATATACTATTATTCTATTCATTAAATATAAAATAAAAATACTTCATAAATTCTCAGTTTTAAATTCAATAACAAACTTTAATTAAAAAATCAACATGAGGTGTTTTTAGAGTTTTCAATTAGTTATTTGTATTTAATTTTTTCGACACTTTTAATATATATAAGATTTGTATAAATATAAACAAGACTTAAAAATTAGTTTGCTAAAGAAGTTTCACTTCTGACATGTGTACTTTGTAAGCACGTACTCTTAATTTTTTTTATTGGTGACAGGTTGGCATTTAAATGTTGTCTCATTTGATGGTACGTCACGATAGAGTTTAAGATGGAACCGCGCTAATCTGGTAAGAGGTATTTTATCTCATTTGGATTCTACTCAGCATCGTACCACACCCATAAATCTGTTTACTTGGCGATACCTCTTTAATTGTAGCGTGGTTACATTACATATATTTTTTAAGTGTTAGTGTACTTCGACTGACGTACTCACAGGTTAGGTTATTGTATTCTTACTTGCAAATGATAATATAATTTAAGATAGAAGTGCCTCAAACTGATAAGGGGTAATTTACCTCTTATGGTTTCGACAAGGCATGGGTATGTAAATTTTATACTTGGCGTCACATCTTTGCTTGTATGGTGGTCTAGCCGACGCCTTCCACCGTTGTATTCACTAATCTCTCTGAATCTGGATTGGTGAGAGGCGTCAACAGTGACTAGACAACCATACAAGCAAAGATATGGCGCGAAGTATAAAAATTGCACACCGGTACGATGCCTTGTCGAAAGCATAAGCGGTAAATTATACCTTATCAGGTTGAGGCACTTCAATCTTAAATTATATCATCATTTACAAGTCAGAATACAATAACAACCTGTAAGCAACGCCAGTTTCTTTCTTGAGTTAAATTCAATTTAAAGTCCTAAATAAAATAGGGCCTTTCCTATACATTCTTAAGCGTTAGCAATCTTCGAAAGTTACGTTATCTAGGGGCCCATATACTTGAAATGATAAAGAATCGTTTATAGAAGGTATAGGTGGATGTATTTTCCAGTTTAGTATAAAATTCGTCGTCGTCGTCATCGTCGTTTCAACCGATGGACGTCCACTGCTGGACACAGGTCTCACGTAATCTCACAGGGCCCGATCTTGCGCCGCCTGGCTCCAGGTGCCAGAGCTAGGAATAGCGGGGCTACCGGGGACTGGGGGCCTATGCTGCCTTGTTTGATTCATATGTGGATATGCCGTAATCACCACGCTTGGCAAGCGGTTTGGTGATCGCAGTACTGACCCTCTCGCACCGATAACGCTGCTGCCCGTTATCGGTCTGTGGCATTTAGGCCAGCGGAGAATGGATATACCGCCATTTATCGGTGGGATGCTACAAATAGGAAGTATCGGTATTTATGTAAAAGGAGTTACGGGGGGGGGGGGGTGCTTGAGTTGGGATTAGGACATTACTGCCGCGGAGGGGATAGTGTAGAACGGTAGTAACAGCTCGAGGTACCCAGGATCGCTTACCCGCGTGCTTAGTTAGTAACCAAACATATTATCTGACCAAACACCCTCTGGGTCAGTATAACGTTAATGTTACAAAAACAGTCAAATTCAGTTGAACACGTTTCGGACTGATTTCTACTTGATTGCTTTCGAGCGAAGGTTTTTGCAATTACTAAAAATGATTAGGAATAGACCCTAGGGATTTGTATTCTATCCTCATTCGTCTTTGATTAAAAAATATTAAAAATCTATCAAACTGAGTTAAACTTTTGTGATACTGATTAAGAAACACCTGGACCGTCTCAATCAGTGTCAAGTCTAGAACGATTGAAATATGAACTACATTTTACAACACAAAATTTAGAGCTTATTTACTAAACTATGACAAGGTAACGTTATAAACTTTATATAATTTAATGAGGCCTTATAACCACAACGTATCCCAATCATTTTGCTAAACAATGTGTGGTTATCTCCATTAAACATATAACCAGTAATACTCCTAAATATAAATTAGTACTAGATATAAATGAATATGTTAGCATACTAGTATTAAAAAGGTATTTTAATAGTACGTATATTTAAAAAAAAAGTGTTATATAATAGCGTCAACTTGATTATATTTTTATCACTTTAGTTAATCTTGAAAGTGATACTGAAAGGAGATTGAGATGAGAGCGTTGAGAAGTATGAATGGGTTGCAATTGAGTGACATAGTAAGATATAGTGTGATAAGAGAACGATGTGGTATAAAAGAAGATGTAGTAACTAAAATTGAGAATGGTATGCTTAGATGGTTTGGGCACGTAGAGAGAATGAATGAAAAGAGACAGACAAAAAAGGATTTATGAGTCAAGAATGAATGGGAAAGTTGGAAGGGGAAGACAAAGTCAAACGCTCTTGGACCAAATTCAGGACATTTTAAACAAGGGCCAGGTTAAGAGTACTCTAAACCGACGAACTTGTATGAAAGGATTAATGAGAATGAAAGAAGCGAAGCAGATATATAAGGATCGTGGAAGGCAAATGGAAGAACGTGGTCTCTGCCTACCCCTATGGGAATGTGACGTGATGCTATGTATCTGTAATCTTTTCTTAAAACATGATGCTTAAAAAAATTCATTATTGGTACAAAAGGTAATTTCTATCAAAGATTGCCTTTAAAAACTAAGATTTTATACTTGACTATTGATACATAGAGGTCGTCGATATATTTTTTAATTACTGACAGGTTTAAGGTTGATCTCTCTTGAGAGTGAGGGAATACAAAGTACACTTGTCTACTATGCCTGCCAATCCGCAGTGGAGCAGTGTGGTGGGTCTATTTTCTAAAAACCCTCTCTCATATGAGTCTGGAGGGCTATGCCCAGCAGTGGGGCATTAATGGGCTGCTACTACTTACTTATGCTTGACTGTAACCTCACCGGATGGTAAATTGTCATACAGTTTTAGATGGAAGGGCGTTAATCTGGTAAGAGGCAATTTACATCTTGTGGTTTTTACAAGTATACAGCATCGTACTGGAGCACAAATCTCTTGCTTGGCGGTACTTCTTTCCTGGTAGGGTGGTATCAGCCACGGCCGAAGCCTCCCACCAGTACTCAGTTAAATTAGAAAATGCAATTTCCTAAATTTGCCCTGCCGGATATCGAACGCAGGTCTTCTACTAGCAAAGTGTAGATTCTGTTCATATAGTATTTCAGCCCTTAATAAATCTTTTACGCCCGTAAACATAATTTGTTCACTACCTTAACCAAAATATCAATAATTGTCAGAATTTAGGAACGAATGAATCCTAATAAAAGTTAATTTTGTTGTATATTATGTCTTACCTATTTATTGTATGGCTGCACAAAAACAGATATTAGAAAACGGATTATTTCTTAGAATTACTACGTCATTTGCTCGCAGCACTTTACGTTACTACGTTTTACGAATCCTGACTTAATAATATTCAATTGTCATTTTTTTATTATAACATTCAATATTGTCTTTAGAGTTACCCTTGAAATCTCTTCAGGCCTGTTATATAACCCAAAATATCCCACCTTAATCTAAACATATGCGTAGCGGCTTATACAGGATTATACAGCTTCCGAGACTAAGGGAACTGATGAAATTAGCATATTTCAGATAATTTCGAGTGACGCAGTGTGCTTACAAGATATATATAAACTTTTATTGTACATTACTTAAGTAATATTGCTCTTTAAAATATTAAATAGTCGCTATAACTGTAATTTTATTTATTTTACCAGCCTTTTGGGTAGGGCGTTGACGTTTCATAATTTTATATTGTGTAGCATTTAGCAAATTTTGTAGGTTAATTAAAACGTTATTAAATAATATCCAAACAGGTAAATTTTTTTATATCTGACAGTTGGTCGCTTAATTACTATCTCCCATTATTCCAAAACAGATAAATTACAATAAAAAAATCATTAATATGTCCTGTCTGGGATACAAACGCTGGCGTCTATCTACATATTTATAATATCAGTAGAAATACACTTGTTTTGTTAATGTCAATATATTTGTCATTGTAAATACCTATCTTAACCCTCCAGCGATCGCACCCTCAAATTGAATAAGAGCGCACGTCGTACTTTTTACGATAACAAATTTATCTATAAATATTGACCCAGTTGATCATTCACTGACCAATACAACTAAGAAATGGAGAAATATTTATTGCTATATATATTAAAAAAACTTATATTTATATCTATAAAGTTAACGCAATTTAAAACATGGCAATGTATCATTTAAAACGAAAGTATTATTATGTGGTTAGAGTCGTCGGATTCTGGATTTGAATCATTGCAGTTAGTGCATATTATTTGCGTCGCTGAATGATATTTGAAGTTTTAGAAGAAGAAGAAGAAGATTTTAGTATCATCACTTGATTGATGAAGTGCATCAAATGATCTCATCTTTTCCAAAACGCTTAAACGATCACTTTACTGTTTTGGCCTATTTCCAAGCCTTAATGATTCCTTAATTCTACTAAACGGCATCACATGTTTTACTGGAATAACACATAAAATAAACCCTCCTCTGCATGGTAAGTTTTACCGTAAATTTTACGACAGCACGCCAATGTTTAGATCAGCCCTTATTGAGTAACAAACATCATATTATATACACATTTATAATATTATTAGAAATATTCTTATTAGTGTCAATTATTCACGACTTCTATTCTTAATACCTATCTTAAGAAGATTACATTCTTATCTAACATTTCTCTTGAATGTTTTACGTTTTAATTAGAAATAAGGATTCTCTAATATATGCTTAGGAAAGGGTCATCTAATAAACACACAGTACTGACAGACACATTCTAAATACGTATATAGAGTAGGTCAAAATTCAAAGAACGTTGATGTGTCTCTTTATCTGTGTTTGTGAGAAAATTACTTAGTTTATCTTTGTATAAACATGAAATATAAAATAATTGGAATTTCTTGCAAAGAGTAAAAAGAAAACACACCAAAACATGTTTGTTGTAACATATGCTACATATATGCTTTAATTAAGTTTCTTGTTGATAAATATTTGTCTCAGTGCTTTCATATCTTTCTTATGTGTTTTTATTACACTGTTTATTATTTATATTTACCTGTGTATTTAAAGTAATAATTGAAGCTGAAGTCTGTTTGTAATTACGAATGCGATAGTTATACTGAGACTAAGAATGATTTAAATTAATTATGTCTCTGTTGATCGATTTCTAGGCAGGTTTTACTGGAAGATAGATAATTTTATACGTATATATGCCTAGATTAGATTCAAAATTTCTGTAATATGTAATATCATACGGAGCCCAAGCAAGTTATGACCGGTATTGCTAAATTAAAATCTTAATTTTATAAAGGTTAGTATCCTCGAGTCATCATTGTAAGTCATCACGCCTCATTCCCATAGGGGTAGGCAGAGACTACGTCCTTACCACGATCCTTGCATATCTCCTTCGCTTCTTACATTCTTATTTAAAATATCCTGGATTTAGTCCAGGATCATTTGCCTTGATCTTCCCCTTCCAACTTTCCCATTCCCTTTCCATTGGACTCATAAATCTTTATTTTTAGTCGCCTTTCATTTACTCTCTCTAGGTGCCCAAACCATCTAAGCATACCTCTCTCAATTTTAATCACTTCATCTTCTTTTATACCACAACGTATTATCTTTATATATATGCAGGAGTGCAATAGTGACAATCCGACGCGCGTCTCTCGAATTATCGATTGACGGTTGGCTGGAGCGGTCGTCTATTTAAACTGTCGCGTTCCTAGCTATTATTATTAGTAAGTTTGTGTAAATTGATATCGAGAACATTAAGTGATTGAACATAATAATCTAAGTAATTAATAAAGTGTTTGATTGCACCCACATTACCCACCAACGCCCACAGAATGGAAATTGAATTATTGATGCCATTAATGACAATGTCGGCGGAGAGCCCTACGCCTCTATGCTATATGCGCTTTCTCTCTTATTCTCCAACATATATTATTGTTTGATTTAGACTGGCTCGGATTTCGTCACGGCTACGTAATCGGCTTCTATATGTTTGTAATTTTTAAAATATCAAATCAAAATATATCTATTTTATATTGTAAATGATGTTGGATAAAGATTTTCAGCCATTTAAATGAAATTTTGTAAATATTATTCTGTATATGTACAAAATATCTATGTAAATATTTGCGAACTCATTTTCGTTAATTAGTATACAGATATTTTTATGTTTTGGTATCGATAGGTTTCCTAGTGGAGATTATTTTTTTTCTTTCAATTTGGATAGGATGAGGTTTGTATTGTTTTCTTATAATATAATCTATCCTGCCTAAATCTACATATTTTTTATTATCCACATTTATTTTGTTTATCAGAAAACATATCTGTAATAAAAGCTCCCGATGAGATTGCATGATCATCTGATTAAAAGGAGGCCTTATCTACAGATTGGTAAAAGTATTCAAATGGTTTCCAATTTCGAAGGGATATTGCGAAAAGCTTGTATGAATATAATTACATTCCCAAAGGTCTACTTATTAAAATTAGCATTTTCATCGCACCTGCCTTTATTCGTAGTATTTAAAAAAATCTAATTTAATCTTAGTAAAAACTAAATTAACTTACGAGTGAAATTAGATATTTATATTACTGACAGGCTGACTTGACTGTAATCTAACCTCATGGAAAGTGGGTGATACAATAGTGTACTTCTTCCTATTTTTCATCTTTATAAGCGAGATGAAGGGCAATCGACATTCCCTTGACAATAAACATTATAAAAAACAATACTTTCTTTTAAGATAAACTTTCAAAGTCGAACCTGAATAAGAGAGGATTGGATAAGTGAGAAACTTCTTTAGAAGAGAGTAATTGCCTGGACCCGTCTTTTTAACAATAAATATCTCAATAAGAGAGAGATAAAAAGCTCGATAAGAGATAGGTCTCTATAACTGAGACTGGTACCTATCGATAACTCAATAAGCAACAACCAAGCATGTTGTATACTCGTAAGATGTATGTCGTAAAATACACGGGTCATATCCACCCCCCACCAATGCAGTCGTTACTCGGACAATGCCGATACAAATACCCCCACCCTTTCTGGACACTCTATACAAGCATTTACTCGTATGTGCAATGTTATCTGTTTAACCTCTATAAGTGAAAATGGGCATCTCGATACATCCATAAGGTTGAGATTCGGGTTAGAGAGAAACCTCTATAAGTGAGGTACAGTCCCTTGAACTTTCACTTAACAAGGTTCGGCTGTTACTATATGTACCTGTATTTAGCTTACAGGGATATACATAATGATGATGACGATATGATATGGTATGTGTACGTTAATATACCCTAAAAGTTATAGTAAAAACGTGTGGTGGCGTGGTACACCGGATAGGAACGAAGTTCCTTATTATAAAAATATCAATTTTAAGTTCCAGGTATAAAGAAAATAATTATTCGGGTATACATTTTTATTATGCTTTTTTTATTGATAAAGAAACCCTTTACAGTTATCAAGTTATCAACTTTATTTCATTTACAATGATTTATAAATAATAACCGTCGTCACGTAGACTATAACATTAGACACTGTATAGCCACCATACAAACATTATACATAAATAATAAAAATCGTTCTAAAATATAAAAGATCACACTTGCGCCACTTTGGTATTGTTATTTCTAATATATAAAAAACGCATTTAGACCGCTTTGGCATTCTCGATCGAAGATATAGAAAAACGCATTCAGACCGCTTTGGCATTCTAGATCGAAGATATAGAAAAACGCACTTAGGCCGCTTTGGCATCGCCGACCGAAAATATAGAAAACGCTCTTAGTCCGCTTTGGAATTGTTGATCGAAAATATAGAAAAACGAACTTAGGCTACTTTGGTATTGTTGACCTAATAAATAAAAAAAACGCAATCAGACCGCTTTGGCATTCTCGACCAAAAATATAGAAAACGTACTTAGTCCGCTTTGGCATTGTTGATCGAAAATATAGAAAAACGCACTAAGGCCACTCTGGTATTGTTGACCTGATATATAAAAAAAACGCACTTAGACCGCTTTGGCATTCTCGAACGAAAATATAGAAAACGCACTTAGTTCGCTTTGGCATTGCTGTTCGAACATATAGAAAAACGCACTTAGGCCGCTTTGGCATTGTCGACTTGATCTCACTGATGGTAAGGTGAAGGGTTCCTGCACAGTACCGTACGGAAACCTAATATTTTTGTATGGCAGATCGTCTTTGCTGGTAGGGTGGTAACTAGCCGCGGCCGAAGCCGTCCGACAGTCAATGCATAACAAAATGCAAGCGAAATTTGCTGAACTGGGAGTTAAACCTAGGTTTTCGCACCATCAGCGAATCAGTGTAGTGGAAAGACAGGTGAATTCTTCTTCCGGAAAGTCGTGGGTTAGAATCCTGAGCATGCATCATTAAGTATCTATTTATAAAAAGAAACTTGACTGTTCATTTTAATCCATCATGGTGCTGTTTAGTGAAGGAAAACGTCGTAAGGAAACATGGGAAAGTTCTGCGATATGTGTAACCGCTTTTAAATTTTAGTTGTGAAATGCATTTATGCTCTCCATTTGAAAATTGTTACCTTCAACTAAGTGTTTGCGACTATATATATTTTTATATATGTCGGAGAATAAGATAGAATGGAGAAATATAAAGCACAGGGGCGTAGGGTTCTCCGCCGATATCGTCATTAATGGGATCCATTATTTAATTTTTTATTCTGTGGGCGTTCGTGGGTAATGTTGGTGCAATCAAACACTCTGTTAATTAACTCGGATTATAATTTTCAATCACTTAATGTTCCTGATATAAATTTACACTAGCTCATTAACAATAATAGCTAGGAACGCGACAGTTTCAATAGTCGAACACTCCGACCGACCGCCACTCGAGAACTGCCGAGAGACGCGCCGGACTACCACTTATTGACTATGCCTTCACGCCTCTAAACAGATGACGCCAGCGGTCCACAGACTATTACATACGGACCAGCGATCCACATACTCTTGCATTCCGACATATATAAGAAAAAAAAATTAAGTATTGATGAGTGGGGTCGATACAGTTACACTCACTACAGAACAGAATACCTCCTCCTGAAAAGGGGTACTACAGGTTCGGTGAAGACCTTCTGTCGCGGACATTAGCTATCACGTGCATTCAAAGGGACCGAACCGATCCTCAATCTGCTTCTTGGGGCAAAGATGGCCTCTGATGCGTCTTCTTTCTTTTGTGAAATGACGTTCTCACAGAAAAAAGTGGCCGACCGCTAACCATTTTCACTGCTGAGCAAATAACCAGGAATAAATGTGTAGCCTATAATCAATCAATATGTGAAGCGGTATTTATTTATTTTCTTTACCTATTAAGGCAGCCAAAACAGTTCACAATATACTAATATATAAATGTATAGACCTTATCGCGACCCTATAAGGTCGCAAGGCATAACATTATTGTTTTAAATTTTTACTAAGCGACGATCAAATAGTCTTATTTTTTAACCGACTTCAAAAAAAGGAGGAGGTTATCAATTCCTCTGTATTTTTTTTATGTTTGTTACCTCATATCTTCCGACTGGATGGACCGATCTTGATGATTTTTTTTATATGAAAGTTGATGCTCGTTATAGGGTCATTTACATTTTTTTCTGTATCCAGTTCTGATGATGGCATCCATGAGAAAACCAGATTAAATTTGCGTTAAGCATGTGCGCGACAAATGGACGAATAACTCAAGATCACGCCAACCGATTTCGATAATTCTTTTTTTATTGGAAAGGATATATTTATAGGGTTGTTTTCTGATAGTTTGGTTAGGTTCTGATAATGGAATCCATGACAAAGTGACGGAGCTCTTGAATTCTTAGGAGAAAATTATCGATATTCGGCAGAATCTTCCACAGGCTATCCAGATATTTGAGTTGCCTACCGTAACTTCGGTATGGTCAAGTGCTAGTCGTAGTTAAATATGAAGATCAATGGAACTCCTCAACGGCTTACAGTACGGGTGCGATTTATGGCAGAATATATAACTGTCTGTAATCAAATGGCATTGACCTCACGTTTGTTGCTGCATTGCAATATTTGAAAGGTGTATTATGTATAAAGCGGCGGTACCCGGGGCAACACGTTTTAAGGTGTACACATATTGAGTCAAATTTGTTAGTTTACTTCAGATTCACTAAAAATCAAAAAATAAATAAAAATTTTAACAAAATTGTTCGCCTAAATAAATTTATTAACAAAATATAAAGTTAAAAGTAAAGAGTATGGTAATGTAAGATGTTTTATATTAATGGAATTATGATTTTATGTAAATTATAATTTAATAGAGGAAGGAAGGTGAGACGGAGCTTGTTCAAATTATAGAGGGAAAATTCTTAATAACATAGCTCAATGTTGAGATATTACGAGAACCTTAAGAAATAAGATTTGTGAGAGCGGCTCTATATTTTATTTATCTGAATACAAAATTACAAATTTACAATCTCTTGTGTTTACTGCAAAGCGCTTTCTTATATTTGCATATTGGTGCCTTATTAATTTTTCCAAAAGTACAGTTTCTTTATTTCACTCGTTTTACCTCTTCTTCCGATTTAAATCTGAGATTCGTTGTATACACTTTGTAATTTTATTAAACTAACGAGAAGATATCATCTACTTTAGGTAAAGATAGTTTTTAACTTAGCACAGATGCTGCTCCCTTTCGGAGGAGGAGGCTGGGCTGTAGGAGGCGTCTTTACGAACGTCTCTTGTTTCCTCCTTTAACATCCTCAGTCGGTTTTATCCGGGAGTGTCAGGGTGAATGCGCAAGAGAGCCTCTGACACTCCCAATTCAGGATGAGGAGGGTGTCGCTGGGTTTTAGTGGGTATTCTGGCCATGCCGGCGAGTCCCACACTCCCTGCCTCGTGGCAGGGGTGCAGAAATGCATTTCTCAGCGGAAAGAAAACGTATAACTCAGCAAAAAGTAATACAGTTATTACTACGAAATACACCGGAATATAACTGTTTGGTTCATTTTATGTTAGGTGATAATGAAGAGTACTTATTAAAAATAAGACATTTTAAATAGATATACAATTCTAAGCGAAACTGTTCGGAAAACTAAATTAAAATCATTTCTTTTTAAGTTTTTTCTTAAACATAGATAAAATCGCGACAAAAATAGCGACTTATCTTAATGTTTAAATTCAATATAATTGGTTCAGCAATCTACAAATCTTAATAATTAATACTATTATATTAACTAATAATAAGTTACGTTATCTAATAAGAGGTAATTCCATGTTAATAACATAATTTAATTTAAAAACCTGTAAGATATTCGCAAACTTAAATAAGTTAGATATGAGGACTATATAATATGTATACCACCAAACATTTATATTATATTCAGCGAATAAATGTTTTGATTTTGATTTGATTTTTATACAATCTACAAAAAATTCTTGATTTAAATAAAATCTATATTAACCTTATAAAGACTATTAATAACATAAATTCTAAGTAAATGATTGAATATACATGATTGAAATATTGTAATCTGTACAAGTTAGAGATACCTTGATAACAAGTTATAGAAACGAAATTTTAATTGAAAAGTATGGTTGACCGCCGATTCCAACTATTTGAAAATGAACCTTTACTGAATGGAAATTGAAATTATCCAACTCGAATAATGAATACGATTGATTAAATGGGCTTCGACAGATTTAGTCTACCTTCACTTCGTTACAAATGTTATAAATGTGAAAGTCCTATTGTTTGTCGAATTCTTTTAACTAGCAAATCGATATTCACTTTGCTATGGCTCAATTTGTTATAGCTACTTTAAAATAATAGTGACATAATTCAAAAAATCTGATTTTAAACGAGAAAGATTTGAAAATTATATATATGTCGGAGTGTAATAGTCTGTGTATCGCTTATCCGTGTGCAAACGTCTGTGGAACGCTGGCGCCATCTGTCTGTCAGAGTGGGGCGGAGTCAATAAGTGGCGATCCGGCGCGTCTCTCGGTAGTTCTTGAGTAGAACTCGACCGGAGCGGTCGACTGTTGGAACTGTCGCGTTTCTAGCTAATATTGTTAATGAGTTTGTTTAAGTTGATATCAGGGACATTAAGTGTAATGTTGGTGCAATCAAACACTTTATTAATTAACTCTGTCTACAATGTTCAATACCCATGAACGCCCACAGTATACGAAATTAAATTATGGATGCCATTAATGACGATGTCGGCGGAGAACCCTGCGCGCCTATGCTTTATGCTCTCCGTCTCTCTCTCTTATTCTCCGACATATATTTTTTGATCAATCAATGATATCATGACACTGTGGTGTTACAGTGAGCTTTTCAACAATTATAATGAATGAATATTTTAATTAATTATTCCGAATTAGGAATGATTAGACTATATTTGTAACAGGTTTGCTTCCACGTGAGTCACACATATATGAATTATTATTGTAGAAAATTCGTAATTTGTTAGTTATTTTTCTTATAAAGCTTTACGTCTCATTCCTCTAGGGGTAGGCAGAGACCACGACCTTCCACTTGCCACGATCCTTGCATATCTCCTTTTCTTCTTTTATTCTTATTAAATCTTTCATACAAGTCATGGGTTTAGAGTACTCTTGACCTGGCCCTTATTTAAAATGTTCTAGATTTGTCCAGGAACTTTCACCTTGCTCTTCCCCTTCCAACTTTCTCTTTCATTCTTGACTCATAAATCCTTTTTTTGCAGTTTGCTTTCATTCATTCTCTCTACGTGCCCATACCATCTAAGCATATCTTGTTTCAGAATTTTAGTCACTACATCTTCTTTAATACCACAAGTTAAATAAATATCATATTGATTAATTAATTATATTTTAAAAACGTTAACTATATTTAATATATAGGACATATACCAGGACACTGGTTTTCTCGATTTTTCTATTGGATCAGAATGTCAAAGCTACTGATAGACGACGGGTAGATGCTTTTGCCTGCCTTATTGGTCTAACGGTTGGTATGTTCGACTACAGACATGAGGTCCTGGGTTTGAGTCCCGAATATTTGCCCAAAATTAGGCAGTTGGAGGTGCGATCCACCCCCGTGCCTCAGAGAGCAAGTTAAGCCGTCGGTCCTGCGCCTGATTCCTCTCCGGTCGTGTCGGATTCCTGTCACATCGGACTATTAGAGTGAAGGAATAGAGAGTGCACTTGTGTACTATGCCTAGAAAACCACAGTGGAGCAGCGTAGTGGGTCAATGCTCTAAAAACCCTCTCTCATATGAGTGAGGAGGCCTGTGCCCAGCAATGGAACGTTAATGGGCTGCTACTTACCTTTTAGATGCTTTTGAAATGTGGTGCTGGTGGTGAATGTAATTTTGTTACATTGTTAAATTAAGCATCTTTACTAGGGATCCCTATTTTTAAAATTTTGAAATTTGAAATCGATCCAGTAGTTTTTGTGTTTAAACATACAAAGATATTTAGATACAAAAACAAATATTTCCTATATTAGTATTTTATTTAAAATTTGCATTATCAAAGTAGTCAACGGCCGACGCTGATCGCCTGCTCATCATCATAACCGAGACGATTTACGCATCTCCTTATTGAAAATATTTCCTTATCTCTTACCAAGCTCATCAGTGATATAGTAAATATAAAATGACACCGCTTGGAGTCCAAATTGGAGATTTTCTTATTGTAGACTAGCTGACCCGGCAAACCTCACACAACTTTTAAATTTCAACTTTTAAATGTGATCAAAACGAATTCGGAACAAAAAACAATTCGTAATCAATAAAACGCGACCTTTACGCTCAGATTTCCGTCAAAATCCGTAAAGTATTATAGTTATCAATGTCAAATGTCACAAAAAAATAAAAAAAAACAAAAGTTTTCTTTTAAATTCATTATGATTTCTAAACGACGGGACGAACATCAATCTTTTGACAATCGAAACTAAAACAATAAAAAAAGCTTGCCTTTTAAATTTAATGTAGTTTATGAACAACGGGACGAACATGAAATAAGAACAAGCACATAAGAATCTCTAACAGAAAATCCTTACACCCTAACATACAAAATTACCCTCCCTCTAGTGCCCTACAAATATCTAACAATATTTACAAACTATACTGTCATTACAACTAATTATAAAAGAAATTGACTTTAATTATAACATTTCAAAATAGTCAGAACAGAGGGTAATAGCGGTTAGGGCAATATGGGGGAATCCTACGGAATCCTGGACAGCGACGTTTCTCTTGCCAAGTGATCCTCCGTGGGAATTACGCGCGGAAGTTCTTGCGGCCGTTCATAAGTTCAGGGTGGCTGCCAGGACACGCGGCCTGCAGTCTGATGCCGATGAGGTCTGGAGCATCAGGGCCCGAGCCGACCGGCCTCTGATTAAAAGGTGGAGAGAGGATCTGAGCTCCCCAGTAGCGTGTGTGGCCACTGTGAAAGCAATCCACCACTTACCAGGCAGTATGGGTCGCTCTCATTCAGGCTGTTGCAGATTCAAAGCGGACATGTCTGTTTCTGAAAGTTCCTGCACCGAATTGGCCATGAAGTGTTACCTGTCATGAGTGTGGTGCCGCTGTTGACTCAGCGCACCACACTTTAGCAGAATGTGCAGCCTGGGCACCTCAGCGTCACCTTCTGGT
>JACTOM010000562.1:9027581-9054392 GCA_015832385.1 Elymnias hypermnestra
TCTCCGCCGACATCGTTATTAATTGGATCCATTATTTAATTTCTTATTCTGTGGGCGTTCGTGGGTAATGTTGGTGCAATCAAACACTTTGTTAATTAACTCGGATTATAATGTTCACGATATCAATTTACACTAACTCATTAACACTAATAGGTAGGAACGCGACAGTTTCAATAGTCGACTGATTCGGTCGACCGCCACTCGAGAACTGTCAAGAGACGGGCTGGATTGCCACTTATTGACTCTGCCCCCACGCCGATACAAAGATGGCGCCAGCGTTCCACAGACTCTTACACTCCGAAACACACACACACACACACACATATATATATATTTATATATAAAAAGTTAACGCCAATTAAAACATGGCAATGTATCATTTTAAACGAAAGTATTATTATGTATACAATCGTCTGATTCTGGATTTGAATCATTGCAGTTAGTGCATATTATTTGCGTCGTTGAATGATATTTGAAATTTTAGAAGAAGAAGAAGAGTTTAGTATCATCACTTGATTGATGAAGTGCATCAAATGATCTCATCTTTTCCAACACGCTAAAACGATCAATTTACTGTTTTGGTCTATTTCCAAGCCTTAATGGTTCCTTAATTCTACTTAACTGCATCACATGTTTTACTGGAGTAACACATAAAATAAGCCCTCCTCTGCATGGTAAGTTTTACCGTAAATTTTACGACAGCACGCCAATGTTAAGATCAGCCCTTATTGAGTAATAAACATCATATTATATACACATTTATAATATTATTAGAAATATTCTTATTAGTGTCAATTATTCACGACTTCTATTCTTAATACCTACCTCTAGGTGCCCAAACCATCTAAGCATACCTTTCTCAATTTTAATCACTTCATCTTCTTTTATACCACAACGTATCATCTTTATATATATGCAGGAGTGCAATAGTGACAATCCGACGCGCGTCTCTCGAATTCTCGAGTGACGGTTGGCTGGAGCGGTCTACTATTGAAACTGTCGCGTTCCTAGCTATTATTATTAACGAGTTTGTGTAAATTGTTATCGGGAACATTAAGCGATTGAACATTATAATCTGAGATAATTAATAAAGTGTTTGATTGCACCCACATTACCCGCCAACGCCCACAGAATGGAAATTGAATTATTTATGCCATTGATGACGATGTCGGCGGAGAGCCCTATGCCTCTATGCTATATGCTCTTTCTCTCTTATTCTCCAACATATATAATTGTTTGATTTAGACTGGCTCGGATTTCGTCATATTACATAATCGGCTACTATATGTTCGTGATTTTTTTTAATATCAAATCAAAATATATCTATTTTATATTGTAAACGATGTTGGATAAAGATTTTCAGCCAATTGAATGAAATTTTGCAAATATTATTCTGTATCTATACAAAATATCTATGTAAATATTTGCGAACTCATTTTCGTTAATTAGTATACAGATATTTTTGTTTTGGTCTCGATAGGTGTCCTAGTAGAGATTAATTTTTTTCTGTCAATTTGGATAGGATGAGGATTGTATTGTTTTCTTATAATATAATCTCTCCTCCCTAAATATACATATTTTTTTATTATCCGCAATTATTTTGTTTATCAGAAAACACATCTGTAATAAAAGCTCCCGATGAGATTGCATGATTATCTGATTAAAAGGAGGCCTTATCTACAGATTGGTAAAAGTATTCAAATGGTTTCCAATTTCGGAGGAATATTGCGAAAAGCTTGTATGAATATAATTACATTCCCAAAGGTCTACTTATTAAAATTAGCATTTACATCGCACCTGCCTTTATTCATAGTATTTTAAAAAATCTAATTTAATCTTAGTAAAAACTAAATTAACTTTCGAGTGAAATTAGATATTTATGTTACTGACAGGCTGACTTGACTGTAATCTAACCTCATGGTAAGTGGGTGATACAATAGTGTACTTCTTCCTATTTTTCATCTTCATAAGCAAGATGAAGGGCAATCGACATTCCCTTGACAATAAACATTATAAAAAACAGTACTTTCTTTTAAGATAAACTTTCAAAGTCGAACCTGCATAAGAGAAGATTGGATAAGTGAGAAACCTCTTTAAAAGAGAGTAATTGCCTGGTCCCGTCTTTTTAACAATAAAAATCTCAATAAGAGAGAGAGATAAAAAGCTTGATAAAAGATAGATCTTTATAACTGAGACTGGTACCTATCGATAGCTCAATAAGCAACAACCGAGCATGTTGTATACTCGTAAGATGTATGTCGTAAAATACACGTTACTCGGACAACGCCGATACAATTACCCCCACCCTTTCTGGACACGCTATACTAGCATTTATGTACTATGTTATCTGTTTAACCTCTATAAGTGAAAATGGGCATCTCGATACCTCCATAAGGTAGAGATTCGGATTAGAGAGAAACCTCTTTGAGTGAGGAACAGTCCCTTGAACTTTCACTTAACAAGGTTCGGCTGTTTCTATTTAAATAAATAATAAATAAATAACATTTTATTTTCTGATATTACACTTTTCTACACATTGTGCTTACACAAAGTAATATTACAGTAAAATAAATACATTAGTTATTGCAGAAGAATGTGATGCCGAAAATGGGAATACCGCTCAGCTATCGTTGGAGACTAGCCCAACGCTGGTTATCAGCGGCGACCCGGGACGAACACAAAACTTAACCTAACACATTTAACCTAAAAATAACAGAATATGTACACATATATACACATACATACACATGTACGTCGGAGAATAAGAGAGAACGAAGAAACATAAAACACAGGGGCGTAGGGTTCTCCGCCGACATCGTTATCAATTAAATCCATTATTTAATTTCTTATTCTGTGGGCGTTCATGGGTATTGTTGGTGCAATCAAACACTGTATTAATTAACTCGGTTTATAATGTTCAATCACTTAATGTTCCCGATATCAATTTACACAAACTCATTAACACTAATAGCTAGGAACGCGACAGTTTCAACAGTTGACTGTTCCGATCGAGCGCTACTCGACAACTGTCGAGTGACTCCCGCCGGACTGCCACCATTGACTCTGTCGACGCCGATAGATGGCGCCAGCGTTCCACAGATATCTGCCCTCCGACACGGCCATCCTGACCTGCACACGTCCCAGTGTGCTGGCTAATCTGAAACTAAACCTCCACGAGAATATCTTGTTCCGATCGGCCAATCCTGACCACACCTTCAACAAAAATCATTAAACTAATAGCTAGAGCTAAGCATTTTGTTATTGAACGTGAATCCTTATATCCTCCACGCTACTTACAAATTTAATTCCTAATTTTGGTAACAATATCTAAACCTACCACCTCACTTGTTAATGACGCATTTCGTTATAGAACCTGAACCTTCACAGCCTGCACCCGCACTACATACAAAATTAATTTCTATGGTTACAAAATCTAAACATACCGCCTCATCTTTCAATGGCCACCTCGCCTTTTAATGGCCACCTCGCCCTTTAATGGCCACCTCACCTTATAATGGCCACCTCACCATTCATTAGCTAACTCGCCATTCAACCACCACCTCCCCATTGATGATGACGATATGATATGGTATGTGTACGTTAATGTACCCTAATAATTATAGTAAAAAACGTGTGGTGGCATGGTACACCGGATAGGAGCGAAGTTCCTTATTATAAAAATATTAATTTTAAGTTCTATTCCAGGTATAAAGAAAATAATTATTCGGGTATACATTTTTATTGTGCTTTCTTTTATTGACAAAAAAAAAACCCTTTACAAAGTTATCAATTTTATTTCATTTACAATGATTTATAAATAATAACCGTCGTCACGTAGACTATAACATTAGATTTTGTATCGCCATCATACAAAGATTATACATAAATAATAAAAATCGTTGTAAAATATAAAAGATCACACTTGCGCCACTTTGGTATTGTTGACCTAATATATAAAAACGCATTTAGACCACTTTGGCATTCTCGACCGAAAATATAGAAAACTCACTAAGTCCGCTTTGGCATTGTTGATCGAAAATATACAAAAACGCACTTAGGCCGCTTTGGCATTGTCGACTTGATCTCACTGATGGCATCGTACAGAAACCTAATATTTTTGTTTGGCAGATCGTCTTTGCTGGTAGGGTGGTAACTAGCCGCGGCCGAAGCCTTCCGACAGTCAATGCATAACAAAATGCAAGCGAAATTTTCTGAACTGGGAGTTAAACCTAGGTTTTCGCACCATCAGCAAATCAGTGTAGTGGAAAGACAGGTGAATTCTTCTTCCGAGAAGTCGTGGGTTAGAATCCTGAGCATGTATCATTAAGTATCTATTTATAAAAAGAAACTTGACTGTTCATTATAATCCATCATGGTGCTTTTTAGTGAAGGAAAACGTCGTAAGGAAATATGGGAAAGATCTGCTATAGGTGTAACCGCTTTTAAATTTTAGTTGTAAAATGCATTTCCGCTCTCCACTTGAAAGTTATTACCTTCAACTGAGTGTTTGCGACTATATTCATTATTTAGTTTCTTATTCTGTGGGCGTTCGTGGGTAATGTTGGTGCAATCAAACACTTTGTTAATTAACTCGGATTATAATGTTCAATCAATTAATGTTCTCGATATCAATTTACACAAACTCGTTAACAATAATAGCTAGGAACGCGACAGATTCAATAGTCGACCACTCCGGCCGACCGCCACTCGAGAACTGCCGAGAGACGCGCCGGACTACCACTTATTGACTTTGCCCCCACGCCTCTACATAGATGGCGCTAGCGGTCCACAGACTCTTGCCCTCGGACATATATAAGAAAAAAAATATTAAGTATTGATGAGTTGGGTCGATACAGTTACACTGACTACAGAACAGAATACCTCCTCCTGAAAAGGGGTACCACAGGTTCGGTAAAGACCTTCTCTCTGGGACATTAGCTATCACGTCCATTCAAAGGGACCGAACTGATCCTCAATCTGCTTCTTGGGACAGAGATGGCCTCTGATGCGTCTTCTTTCTTTTGTAAAAAAAATACTAATATATAAATGTATAGACCTTATCGCGACCCTATAAGGTCGCAAAGCATAACATTATTGTTTTAAATTTTTACTAAGCGACGATCAAAGTCTTATTTTTTAACCGACTTCAAAAAAAGAAGGAGGTTATCAATTCCTCTTTATTTTTTTTATGTTTGTTACCTCATATCTTCCGACTGGGTGGACCGATCTTGATTATTTTTTTTATATGAAAGGTGATGCTCGTCATAGGGTCCCATTTTTTATTAATGCCATTCTGATGATGGCATCCATGACAAAACCGGATAAGTGTTAAATTTGCATTAAGCATGTGCGCGACAAATGGACGAACAACTCAAGATGACGCCAATCGATTTCGATGATTCTTTTTGCATTGGAAAGGATATACTTCAAGGATTGTTTGTGATAGTTTGGTTAGGTGCTGATGATGGAATCCATGACAAAGTGACGGAACTCTTCAGTTCTTAGGAGCAAATTAACGTTACTCAGCAGAATCTTCTATAGGCTATCCAGATATTTGAATTGTCTACCGTAACTTGGGTATGGTGAAGTTCTAGTCGTAGTTAAATATAAAGATCAATGGAACTCCTCAACGGCTTACAGTAAGATTGCGGTTTATGGCAGAATATATAACTGTCTGTAATCAAATGGCATTGACCTCACGTTTGTTGCTGCATTGCAATATTTGAAAGGTGTATTATGTATAAAGCGTAAATGTATGTTTAGGTGCACATATTAAGACAAATTTGTTAGTTTACTTCAGATTCACTAAAAATCAAAAAATAAATAAAGTTTTTAACAAAAAAGTTCGCCTTCAAAACAAACTTACAAATATTACTTTTTAGAGCATATTAATATATTTGTAAGTTTGTTTTGAAGGCGGTTTTTTTTAGTTAAATTTTTTTATTTAAAGTGTTAGTAGTGTAAGTTTATAAAAGTGTTACTATGATTTTATTGATACATATCTTAATCTTAATTATATTCATTTAATTATAAAGTTTAATAAGCTTATTAAAAGTTTATATCTAGATTCGCAAACTCGTGATATGACTGTCCTTAATAAAGTGTTTAAATAAAAAGTGTTATTTTTAAAAACGACAAGGGAAATATCATAAGTGTGTATGAAGTAATAGGTCTTTGTTTTAAAAAGCCTCTTTCCCACCTAAAGTGCGTTTTATGAATTTATACCAACAATATTAAAATGAATAATCTAACAATAGTCATATAATCCTTCTGCGAGTAATTTTAATATATTCCATATAAATTTATTAACAAAATATAAAGTTAAAAGTAAAGAGTATGGTAATGTAAGATGTTTTATATTAAAGGAATTATGATTTTATGTAAATTAGAATTTAATAGAGGAAGGAAGGTGAAACGGAGCGTATTCAAATTATAGAGGGAAAATTCTTAATAACATAGCTCAATGTTGAGATATTACGAGAACCTTAAGAAATAAGATTTGTGAGAGCGGCTCTATATTTTATTTATCTGAATACAAAAATACAGTTTCTTTATTTCACTCGTTTTACCTTTTCTTCCGATTTAAATCTGAGATTCGTTGTATACACTTTGTAATTTTATTAAACTAACGAGAAGATATCATCTACTTTAGGTAAAGATAGTTTTTAACTTAGCAAAGATGCTGCTCCCTTTCGGAGGAGGAGGCTGGGTGGCAGGTGGCATCTTTACGAACACCTCTTGTTTCCTTCTTGAACACCCTCAGTCGGTTTCATCCGGGAGAATCAGGGTGAATGCGAGAGGGAGCCTCTGACACTCCCAATTCAGAGTGAGAAGGGTGTGGCTGGGTTTTAGTAGGTATTCTGGCCATGCCGGCGAGTCCCACACTCCCTGCCTCGTGGCAGGGGTGCAGAAATGCATTTCTCAGCGGAAAAAAACTTATAACTCAGCAAAAAGTAATACAGCTATTACTACGAAATACACCGGAATATAACTGTTTGGTTCATTTTATGACAGGTGATTCTAGAAATGAAGACTACTTATTATAAATAAGATATTTTAAATAGATATACTTTTCTAAGTGACACTGTACGGGAAACTAAATACAAATCATTTCTTTTTAAGTTTTTTTCTTTTTTTCTTAAACAATGATAAAATCGTGACAAAAATAGCGACTTATCTTAATGTTTAAATTCAATATAATTGGTTCAGCAATCTACAAATCTTAATAATTAATACTATTATATTAACTAATAATAATAAACTTTATCTAATAAGAGGTAATTCCATGTTAATAACATAATTTAATTCAAAAACCTGTAAGATATTCGCAAACTTAAATAAGTTATATATGAGGACTATATAATATGTATACCACCAAACATTTATATTATATTCAGCGAATAAATGTTTTGATTTTGATTTGATTTTTATACAATCTACAAAAAATTCTAGATTTAAATAAAATCTATATTAATCTTATAAAGACTATTAATAACATAGAAAAATTCTAAGTAAATGATTGAATATACATGATTGAAATATTGTAATCTGTACAAGTTAGAGATACCTTGATAACAAGTTATAGAAACGAAATTTTAATTGAAAAGTATGGTTGACCGCCGATTCCAACTATTTGAAAATGAACCTTTACTGAATGGAAATTGAAATTATCCAACTCGAATAATGAATACGATTGATTAAATGGGCTTCGACAGATTTAGTCTACCTTCACTTCGTTACAAATGTTATAAATGTGAAAGTCCTATTGTTTGTCGAATTCTTTTAACTAGCAAATCGATATTCACTTTGCTATGGCTCAATTTGTTATAGCTACTTTAAAATAATAGTGACATAATTCAAAAAATCTGATTTTAAACGAGAAAGATTTGAAAATTATATATATGTCGGAGTGCAATAGTCTGTGTATCGCTTATCCGTGTGCAAACGTCTGTGGAACGCTGGCGCCATCTGTCTGTCGGAGTCAATAAGTGGCGATCCGGCGCGTCTCTCGGTAGTTCTTGAGTTGCACTCGACCGGAGCGGTCGACTGTTGGAACTGTCGCGTTTCTAGCTAATATCGTTAATGAGTTTGTTTAAGTTGATATCGGGGACATTGAGTGTAATGTTGGTGCAATCAAACACTTTTTTAATTAACTCTGTCTACAATGTTCAATACCCACGAACGCCCACAGTATAAGAAATTAAATTATGAATGCCATTAATGACGATGTCGGCGGAGAACCCTGCGCGCCTATGCTTTATGCTCTCCGTTTCTCTCTCTCTTATTATCCGACATATATTTTTTGATCAATCAATGATATCATGACACTGTGGTGTAACAGTGTGCTTTTCAACAATTATAAGGAATGAATATTTTAATTAATTATTCCGAATTAGGAATGATTAGAATATATTTGTAACAAGTTTGCTTTCACGTGAGTAAGACATATATGAATTATTATTGTAGAAAAATTCGTAATTGGTTAGGTATTTTTCTTATAAAGCTTCACGTATCATTCCTATAAGGGTAGGCAGAGACCAAGACCTTCCAATTGCCACGATCCTTGCATATCTTCTTTGCTTCTTTTATTTTTATTAAACCTTTCATACAAGTCATCGGTTTAGAGTACTCTTGACCAGCCCTTATTTAAAATGTTCTAGATTTGTCCAGGAACTTTCATCTTGCTCTTCCCCTTCCAACTTTGCCTTTCATTCTTGACTCATAAATCCTTTTTTGCAGCCTCCTTTCATTCATTCTATCTACGTGCCTAAGCCATCTAAGCATATCTTCTTTCAGAATTTTAGTCACTACGTCTTCTTTTATACCACAAGTTAAATAAATATCATATTGATTAATCAATTATTTTTTAAAAAGGTTAACTATATTTAATATATAGGATATACCAGGACACTGGTTTTCTCTATTTTTCTATTGAGTCAGAAGCTTAAAGCTACTGATAGACGACGGGTAGATGCTTTTGCCTGCCTTATTGGTCTAACGGTTAGTATGTTTGACTTCAGTCATAAGGTCCTGGGTTCGAGTCCCGGGTCAAGCCTATTCAAAAATCAATATTGAGTTTACTATTATGATTTTCTCAATATTTGCCCGAAGTTGGGCAATTGAAGGTGCGATCCACCTCCATGCCTCGGAGAGCAAGTAAGGCCGTCGGTCCTGCGCCTGATTCCTATCCGGTCATGTCGAATTCCCGTCACATCGGACTATTAGAGTGAAGGAATAGAGAGTGCACTTGTGTACTATGCCTACAAATCCGCAATGGTGCAGCGTGGTGGGTCTATGCTCCAAAAACCGTCTCTCCTATGAGTGAGGAGGCCTGTGCCCAGCAATGGGACGTTAATGGGCTGCTACTTACCTTTTAGATGCTTTTGAAATGTGGTGCTGGTGGTGAATGTAATTTTGTTACATTGTTAAATTAAGCATCTTTACTAGGGATCCCTATTTTTAAAATTTTGAAATTTGAAATCGATCCAGTAGTTTTTGTGTTTAAACATACAAAGATATTTAGATACAAAAACAAATATTTCCTATATTAGTATTTTATTTAAAATTTGCATTATCAAAGTAGTCAACGGCCGACGCTGATCGCCTGCTCATCATCATAACCGAGACGATTTACGCATCTCCTTATTGAAGATATTTCCTTATCTCTTAACAAGCTCATCAGTGTTATAGTAAATATAAAATGACACCGCTTGGAGTCCAAATTGGAGATTTTCTTATTGTAGACTAGCTGACCCGTTAAACCTCCCACCGCCTCAAAATTCATAAATAAAAAGCTTAATGATTTGTTGCAACTTTTAAATGTGATCACAACGAATTCGAAACAAGAAACAATTCGTTATCAATAAAACGCGACCTTTACGCTCAGATTTCCGTCAAAATCCGTAAAGTATTATAGTTTTCTTTTAAATTCATTGTGATTTCTAAACGACGGGACGAACATCAAGCCTTTGACAATCGAAACTAAAACAATAAAAAAGCTTGCCTTTTAAATTTAATGTGGTTTATGAACAACGGGACGAATATCAAATAAGAACAAGCACAGAAGAATCTCTAACAGAAAGTCCTTACAACCTACCCTCCTTCTAGTGCCCTACAAATATATAACAATATTTACACACTATACTGTCATTACAAGTAATTCTAAAAGGAATTGACTTTAATTATAACATTTATAAATGGTCAATTCGTTAACCTTACATTTTCATTTCAAAATAGTCAGAACAGAGGGTAGTAGCGGTTAGGGCAATATGGGGGTATCGTACGGAATCCTGGACAGCGACGACTCTCTTGCCAGGTGATTGCCAGATGAAGTTCTTGCGGCCGTTCATAAGTCCAGGGTGGCTGCCAGGACACGCGGCCTGCAGCCTGATGCCGATGAGGTCTGAAGCATCAGGGCCCGAGCCGACCGGCCTCTGATTATAAGGTGGAGAGAGGATCTGAGCTCCCCAGTAGCATGTGTGGCCACTGTGAAAGCAATCCACCACTTACCAGGCAGTATGGGTCGCTCTCATTCAGGCTGTTGCAGATTCAAAGCGGACATTTCTGTTTCTGAAAGTTCCTGCACCGAATTGGCCATGAAGTGTTACCCGCCTGTCATGAGTGTGGTGCCGCTGTTGACTCAGCGCACCACACTTTAGCAGAATGTGCAGCCTGGGCACCTCAGCGTCACCTTCTGGTGGCGCTTATTGGCGTGGATTTTCCGCTGGAGAGCGTTTTAGGCACGATACTTGCTAGTGAGAGATGCTGGGCGAAAGTGGCCCTTTTCTGTAAGAGAGTTATTTCGCTGAATGAGGCCTACGAGCGAGAGAGGGAAAACGCAGTCAATGCTCGGCGTCAATGAAGGCGGGGTTCCAGGCTGTGTATATTTGTACCCGCCATGCCACCTTCGTGAACTCTCGGTCGAACTTATCCAGGACATCAGGGAGGAAAGTGCGAGCGCTCCTCAGATGTTCCATTAATGTATCAAGAGCGTTCCGCTGGGTTTTAGTGGGTATTGCGAGGTTTCCCCCTCATCGAGACCCACAACTCTGATGCCAATCGGATTGCATGAATGCATTTCCCAGCTTAAAAAAAGTGAAAAACCATACGCCTAATTCGTAAATGGTGTAAATAACTTTATAATTATAGCATTCTACATTGATAACTTCTGCCTGTTTACGGTTGTGTAATATTGAGACAGTAGGATAGGAACAGCCAGTACGTTTCTGAAAGTATCAGGGCTCATTTTCAAACAAACATATTAGTATAACCACCTAAAATGGTTTAGTATATATTACGGTCCTCTGCGTAGGAATTAAGTGGATCAATCTTGTCTCCAACTTTCTCAATATCAGTTGAGGAAAATGGTTATTTCAGAAACTTTATTGCGATGTGAATAGACTCTCAATTTATTCATTAGAGCCATTATGCTGTCAAAACGGCCTTTTCTAACTTCCAAACTACTAAGACGAAGCTATCTTTTCAATTGCTACTACTAGCTTACACTTTTCTTACAGTATACAGTGTCTTGTTCAAATTTTGAATCGTTAATAAAATACTTCTATTATGTCTCTAATCAAGTTCAAATACAATTAACGTAAAAAAAATACAAAGTGCACATGTCAGAAGTGAAATTTCTTTGGCAAACTAATATTTAAGTCTTATATATGAAAATGTAGAACTTTACATTTCTGAGACTTAGAGAGGGAGGGAAAAAGGAAGATTTGTTTGAAATTTAATTGTCATTAAAATTGTACAAACTATACATTTTTTTATTACTTCTTCAATATTGACATTAAAGTGTTCCACACTCTCGCATTACAATTTTTGGCATTGCGATCTGAAAATGAAAAATTATTTTAATTAAATAATTAATAAAAATAATTAAACAACATTCTTAAAATACTTTCATTTGTTTTATATTGTATAAAAAAATAAAGTACAATTTCAGATGAATATATAAGGATACCTCAATTTAAAATTTCTAAAAGAGAATTTATAAAATAATTTATTGAAATATAAAGTGACGAATTGTAAATAAAATTACCACGTGTTTATTATCAATATTAGTATATATTAAAATTATGTTTTGATTTTAAAATTTATAAAAATAAATTTATGATACATTTTTATTTTATATTTCATGAAAAATAGTATATTAAATTGTTAAATGACGAGTGGCACATTAAAATGCCGCATGTTATTTGTAAATATTAAAACTAACCCAAACTAACCTTCAAATGAATTAGCACAAAAACGCTTAACATCTTCGTGACGCTAATCACGCGTTTCATCCGTAAAAAATGTACTCTCATGCGCCTAATGAAGTTTCACTTCAAAAAGTACCCAACGGAAAATATCAAAGTTTATATTCTCGGTTTTTATAAAATCTTTGTCACCACTCTTTTTGGTCGAAACGCGATGTTATACATAATCTATAGCCTTCCTTGATAAATGTGCTTTGAGATACTTAAATAAATTGTTTTAATGCGAGCTTGTAATTGCTGAGATTAACGCGGTCGTCTAAACAAATACATTGTTAAGCTATTAAACTTAGTACACTATTTAGTAGGTAGTAAACATCTTAAAATAAACATGGATAAGACAAAAATCATGTCAAACATCCATGTTTCGTCCCACCCAGTCATCGTTGAGAACTCAGCACCTGAAGTTGTAGACGAGTACATCTACCTGGGACACACGATCCAATTAGGAAGGTCCAACTTTGACAAAGAAGTCAATCGCCGAATTCAACTCGGATGGGCAGCGTTCGTTAAACTACGGGACATCTTTTCATTCACAACTCCTCAGTGCCTGAAGACCAAGATCTTCGACCAGTGCGATTACTTATGGTTACGAGACATGGCCGCTGACTATGGGCCTAGTAAGAAGACTCAGAATCACACAGCGGGCAATGGAGAGGGCTATGGCGTAGCCTACCGAATTGCAAAGCTGAAGTGGCAATGAGCAGGGCACATAGTTCGCAGAACCGATGGACGTTGGGGCCCAAAGTTGGGGCTCTATCTCCATGGTGAGCGACTGACGGCTGCCGATGACCGAATCAGGATACGGAGAGGTATTTTCCAAGGCGACTCTCTGAGTCCTCTTTGGTTCTGCTTGTCCCTAAACCTCCTCAGCTTTCTGCTGGAGAGGTCTGGGACGGGCTTCCAGTTTCGGAGGGGAGAGGCTAGAGTACCTCATCTTGTTTATATGGATGACCTCAAGCTGTTGGCACCCAACGCTCCACGTTTGCAGGAATTGCTAGAGATCACCACTGACTTTAGCAATTCCATCAGGATGGAGATGGGAGTGGATAAGTGTGCGGTCCTTCATGTGGAGAGGGGACAGGCATCTCATTCGGCCGAGATCAACCTCGAGCCGACTCAGCTCAAGACTCTCTCCGAGGCTGAAACATACCGGTATCTGGGCATGTCCCAATGTATAGGGGTGAAAGAAGCAGACATGAAGTTTGTGAGGTATTTTATGGGCGCCTGACAAAAATTCTTAAGAGGAGCTAATAAAACCCGAGCGTATAACGGTTGGGTCATGCCTGTTCTCTTATATACCTTTGGCATACTCAGATGGACTCAGACCGAGCTTGACGCCTTGGACAGACGAGTCCGCACGACTATGACTTTCCATCGCATGCATCACCCGAAGTCGAGGCCTACTTAGTGCTAAGACCATGCATAACCGGGAGATATCCAACCTCTTAGTGCTAAGACCATGCATAACCGGGAGATATCCAGCCTCAGAACGTATTTTGAGACGAAGAGGGAGAGCCCGATGCATCTGGAAGTCATAGAATGTGATAAAGGGCTCACTCCCCTATCCTTGGCCAACGAGAATTGGCAGAGACCGGCGGTGCTAAGCACCTCTGACAGGGAGGCCGTATGGAAGGGGAAGGAAATGCATGGACGGTTTTTCAAGGCTCTACACGAGCCTCACGTAAACTGGAAAGCCTCCGTGCAATGGCTGCGCTTCGGGGACCTCTTTGGGGAAACCGAAGGATTTGTCTGTGCGATACAGGATCAGGTGGTCAAGACGAGGAACTATCGAAAGTACATTCTGAAGGATGGCACTCACGACATATGTCGAGCTTGTCGCCATCCCGGCGAGTCACTCAGACATGTGCTTTCGGGATGTTCCGCGCTTGCCAACACTGAGTATCTCCACAGACATAATCAAGCGGCCAAAATCCTTCATCAAGAGCTCGCCCTGATGTACGGTCTTCTTGATGAGAGACTGCCGTATTATAGGTACCAGCCGGTGCCAGTACTCGAACGCGATGGTGTCCGAATCTATTGGGACCGGTCCATTATCACGGACAGGACCATACTGGCCAACAAGCCTGATATCGTGATAATGGACCGGGCACAGTCTCGGGTGTTTTTAGTGGATATCACGATCCCGTATGACGAGAATCTCGTGCGAGCTGAGACAGAGAAAAAACGTAAATATCTGGATCTGGCGCACGAGATTACCGCCATGTGGGGAGTGGGATCCGCTGAAACCATCCCAATCGTAATATCTGCGAATGGTCTCATCCCAGTCAGTCTCGCTCACCATCTGAGACGACTGGGTTTCCGCGGCAGTTCGCTCGCAGCAAGGATGCAAAAGGCGGTGTTGCTGGACTCGGCTAGGATAGTCCGGCGGTTTCTCAGCCTGTAGCCCTGACCCCCGGCCGTTTGGTCTCCCTGCCGGGGTGTATCCTCCGCCCGTTATATGTATTTATGTAATTGTTTATGTAGATATATGTATTATTTCATGTTTATGTAATTATTATAAATTTATTTATATTTAATAATAAATATATATATTCTTTGGTCAACGGGCGTGAGTGTAAAAGTAGTATAATAATTAAAGCTAGGTGTAAACTATGACATGAACAGCAGCGATAGCAACACCATAATTGATTAAACAAAAAAAGCGATAATAGTTATAGTAGAGGTCATTCAAGCAGTGAAGTACTTTTTTTACAGCTATTGAAACAGCCTTCAATAAAATTTTTATCAATCATTTAATAGGATAAGGATTAATACAGAGCCATGAGTAATATGCTTAGATTACACGGGCACACACAAAAAAAAATTGTCTGTACACCGGGCGCCACCTATCTACGAGTCCTTGGTTCGGTCCCGGGTCTTTCTATTAAGAATTTCTCAATATTTGCCCGAAGTTGGGAAAAAATTGGCGGTGTAATCCACCCCCGTGCCTCGGAGAGCACGTTAAGCCGTCGGTACTGCACTTGATCTCTCTCTCCGGTCGTGGCGGATTGCCATCAGGTCGGACTATGAGAGTGAAGGAATAGAGAGTACACTTACTACGTGTACTATGCATGCCAATCCGCAGTGGAGCAGCATGGTGGGTCTATGCTCTAAACACTCTCGCTCATATGAGCGAGGAGGCCTGTGCCCAGCAGTGGGACGTTAATGGGCTGCTACTACTTACAACATAATATTTCTGGGCCACAAACAAAGTGTGGTTGAATTCAAATTTGTAATTTGAATGCAAAAGTAAATTGCGAAATTCTTTGGACGAAATTACATCGACATCGTTATCCCGCGGAGGTTGTAGGTTTGCTGAGGTACTGGTATGGAAACCAAATTAAGCGTAAAATGGGGCAACGCCACTTCAAAGTGTTATAAATTAGAGTGTGGAGTTCGCCAGGGTGGAATTACCTCTCCAGATCTTTTTAATATCTATATAAATGATCTGATAGAGGAGCTGAGAGCTGCAAAAGTAGGATGTCATATCGCTAACACATGTTTTAATAGTTTCAGCTATGCCGATGATATGGTGGTTCTCAGGCCCTCTATTAAAGTCCTGAGGAAACTGATCTTAATTTGCGAGCAGTATGCCAGTGCTCACGGACTAATGTATAACGTATTAAAATCTGAAATGGTGGTCTTCCGGGCGGATAGGGGACCGGAGAGGATACCCAATGTAATGCTTATAAGTTTTTTCGAGGATATTTTTGAAAATGAAACAGTACAATAACTTCAAAAATTTGTTTTTCTTGCCAAAACATCGAATTTTCGTTATTTTTTGGGGTTTTTTGCAATTCACTCGAAATTGAAGGCTGGGTTCCATTAATTAGTAGCAGCCCATTAACGTCCCACTTTTGACATCCTCACTCCAAGGAGCGAGAATTTTAGAGCCTAGACCCACCACGCTGCTCCACTGGTGATTGGCAGGCATAGTACACAAGTGCACTCTCTATTCCTTCACTCTCATAGTCCGATGTGACGGGAATCCGACACGACCGGAGAAAGATCAAGCGCAGGACCGACGGCTTAACTTGCTCTCCGAGGCACGCGGGTGGATCACACCGACAACTCCCCAACTTTGGGCAAAAATTGAGAAAATCTTACTAGAAAACTTAATATTGATTTTGAATAGGCCCGACCCGGGACTCGAATCTAGGACCTCATGTCTGTAGTCGGACATGCTAACCACTAGAGCAATTAGGTAGTTACTGGCTTTAAATTATTTAAGGTATTCATTTTTGTGTGCCGGTGTTATTGACGGCACTTTTATTGGCATGTATCATAACTGCAGTAGTTGGACATATGGTATCGCGGAGTATTTTGTGGATATTAACACCTTGTCTAATATTGTAGAACATTATTTTGTTCTTTCATCGATAGTTTCACACCTTATGTTACATTGATGCATTTTTCTTAGGGATCCCTATTTTTTTAAGAAAGTAATATAGTCTTTGTCATTCAGTGAAAATGCAGCTTTCTAATGGTGATAAAATTTTTGCTTCTAATATTATAAATGCTTCCCATTTATAATATTAGTTTTGATAAATATATTACTATCTTGAACATCCGGAACTTAGTTACATTATTAGACTGATTGGTACGTAAATATACGTTCCTTTCGTGAAACAATTTACGATAATGTTGAAGGCTGTTTTGGGGCGGAAATTAAAAAGGTTTTTGTGGATATTGTAACCTATTACTAGCACATACCATAAATTGCTACGGGGATTTGTTAGTTTGGTGCGTTTATTAGGCGACAAAACACACATACATATACACACTGTTTATATAAAAAGTTCAAGTAGAATTTTACAGTACTTTTGAAACGTCAAATAGCGGTCCCACAATATTTGTAATGTACGATTGATGATGTTATTAGAGAACGACTTAGAATCTTAAATTACAACACAGTATTAGCGCTCTCTTCTGAGAAGAACCCACAACAAACTCGGACCGGTATCCGTTTTACAATATAAATATTATATTATTTTATTTTATTTATTGTACAGAAATCCTTGTTTTGGCTAGATTCTTTAATTTGATCTTTCTCGTATGGTTTAGCCAGGTTTAAACATAAAATGAATCACGAAAAGTTAGAAGAAATTGCTATCATCTAGTTAGGTAATATATTAAAGTTTCTATAGCTTCTGGTATCGCATACATTTGTACACTATGCTTGTCAACCTGCAGTAGAGTAGCGTGGTGGGTCTATGCTCTAAAAACCGTCTCTCCTATGAGTGAGAAGACTTTTGTCCATTTGTGGTACGTTAATAGGCTCCTACTTACTTACTAGAGCAATTTATGCACACCCACGCTTTTCCGTCGTCTAAATAATCCCACAAATTACAGTACGTTGTTTCCACTTACTCTTTTTTTTAATAGAGCATTTAATTTTATGAATGCATATTTCCGGCGGTGAGCTCTCGCTAATGAGCATACTCTGCTATATGCTCAGCAGTGAAAGTGGTTGGCGGATGGTATCATCCTTCAGTGAGAATGTCATCTCACAGAAGGAGACATCAGAGAGGGAGAGGGAAGCTGCAGCTGAGGCCACCTCTATCCGTAGGAGGAGGCCGGGAGCCAGAAGACGCGCCTTTGCGAGTCTCCATCTATTCTGAATGGTTGCGACAGACGATGTCCGGAGTCCCAGAGCGTAATGTCCCCACTGAACCTCTGGTACTTCTGTTCAGGACACTGAGGGTCCCGCTGGGTTTTAGTGGGTATTCTGTTCTTCAGCGAGTCCCACACTCCTGGATGAAAGTATGACTTTCAGACAGGGTGCGTAAATACATTTCCCAGCGAAAAAAAAAAATATGGCCACATGTTCGAAAATAGGTAAGTGACACTGCAGGAAATTGTTTGCAAATTTTTCCCAATAGTAAAAGGATTTCATGTGTGTTTTCCTAATTTAATGGACCAATTTTTCTAATAAATGACCTTAATGTAATGAAGAATCATTGCAAACGATAAACAATGCTGCAAATGTCCTGTGATATGTTGATTGTGTTTTTTCTTTCCATTTGCTGACAAACGGTCATTCGTTACAAATGGGGTTAGCTTCCGTAAACAGTATATTTCGAATCTCTTTCGTTCTATTTTTGCAAATATATAAACTACTACTAAAATGGCGTTAAATTTCGGGATACTTTTTGCTGATACTGTAATATTGTATAAGTAAGTTCTTAGGAGGCTTCCAATAAGAGACCACCGCGATCTCTGTCTTTTTTCTCCTTTATTCTATTCTTTTCAATCCTCTTGCTATATCCTGTTTAAGAGTGATTTTCTTTTCTTTGCTTTGATGCTGAATGCCATTTCAAGTCTGCCTAAGTTCTCTGACACACTTAAAACTTCAATAACTCCTACATATGCAAATCAATAAGCCATGGAAGCTCTCTACCACTCTAAATAAGTAAGTCTGTGTCTCTCCATATTTTTAAAAGGCTATTGCACTCTTATGTTTTATCGTGTCACTCTTAAGATAAAAGATAAATAAGAGTCTAATAATGCTCATCAGAGCTCCTCCCTTACATGAGAGAGGGTTTTAGAAAATAGGTCTATCACGCTTGCTTCTTAATTGTCATATAAATATCACTGTATTGTTTTTAAGTTTTTGATGTTTAATAAAGTATGTATCAATTTATTTGATATATGTTTTATTTATATCTCAGTATTCAAGCAATACTGGCAGTTTTTTGGGAACTTGCCTGCCTGACTCTGATTGAGGAAATGCTGGCAGTCTTTCGGAGACTTTTCTACCTGAATCTGATTGAGTAAATGTTGACAGTGTTTTGGGAACTTGCCTACCTGATTCTGATTAGGGCAATGCTTGCAATCTTTCCGGAACGTGTTTATCTGACTGTGATTGAGGCGATGCTTGCAGTCTTCCCGGAACTTTTTTACCTGACTCTAATTGAGGCAACGCTGGCAGTCTTTTGGGAGCTTGCCTGCCTGACTCTGCTCTTTCGGGAACTTGTCTATCTGACTCTGATTGGGGCAATGCTGGCAGTCTTTCCAGAACTTTTCTATCTGACTGTGATTGAGCCAATGCTGGCACTCTTTTGGGAACTTGCCTTCCTGACTCTGATTGGGACAATGTTGGCATTCTTTCCGGAACTTGTCTACCTCACTCTGATTGAGCCAATGCTGGCAGTCTTTTGGGAACTCGCCTGCCTGACTCTGCTTGAGGCGATATTGGCAGTCTTTCGGGAACTTTAATATCTGACTCTGATTGAGGAAATGTTGGCAGTATCTTGGGAACTTTTTTTTTCACGCTGGGAAATGCCTTTACGCACCCCGTTCAGACAAAATCTGAACGGGAGTGTGGGACTCGCTGGCAGTAAGCCAGAATACACCACTAAAACCCAGCGATACCCGCCCCATCCTTCAGTGGAGCACCAGAGGATCGGTTGACGCAATCTACCCTGGTACTCCGGGATACTACTCCTGCTGGGAATTTAGGAAGGGGGTAGGAGCAGCGCAAATCTCCCCTCCTACCTCCCAACCTCCTGCGCCGGAGAAGAGGAGCGCCTATAGAATCCTCCCTCTGCCTCTCATGTGCCTCCTTCAGCGAAATAACAGATTCGCAGAAGGAGACCATGATTGAGACAATGCTGTGAGATTTTTGAAAGATAATCCATTTGACCCTCTGTGGAAACGATTCCAAACTTTTGAGGAATCATACTTTTGACCTTATTTATTTTGACTTTTATGTTAACTTTTTATTAAATTTGAAATAAGCTTAAGTCTCGATTTGGTTTTTTTGATAAAAATATTTCTTGCGATTATGATAAGTTTTTAGAATTATATTTATACGAAAAAAAAAAATTTTAGTGTATGATATATCACTCTAAAACTTTAAAAAGTATTTCGTACACAAGCGAAAGTTAACTGGAATCTGAATCAAATTCAGATGAAAGTATTAATTGAGTCTGAGATCGAGTTAGATCGAAATGAACTAATTTCTAATTGAACTTGTTTGTTAACGGGGCTTAAAAGCCTTTGGTGAACCTCATTTCAACGTCAACATTAGTTTAAAAGTTATGATATCATATCATACTTTCCGAAAGCCTATCATCGTCAACATTAGTTTAGTAAAATTTGTGAAATTTTCATATTAAAATTTATTAAACCCTACAGCGAAATGGTCTAACACCGTCAACATTTTATATAAATTGGTTGATTTTGCAGAGCTTTGTTAAATTAACAAAAAAATGTTAGATTTATAGCACGTCTAGCAGGACTTTAATGAAATCTACAATAATATCTGTCGGAGAATAAGAGACAAAACTGAGAAGCATAAAGTACAGGGGCGTAGGGTTCTCCGCCGACATCGATATCAATTGAATCCATTATTTAATTTCTTATTCTGTGGGCGTTCGTGGGTAGTGTTGGTGCAATCAAACACTTTGTCAATTAACTCGGATTATAATGTTCAATCACTTAATGTTCCCGATATCAATTTACACAAACTCATTAACAATAATAGCTAGGAACACGACAGTTTCAATAGTCGACCACTCCGGCCGACCGCCTCTCGAGAACTCCCGAGAGACGGGCCGGACCGCCACTTATTGACTCTGCCCCCATGCCGACACAAAAATGGCGCCAGCGTTCCACAGACTATTACACACGGACCAGCGATCCACAGACTCTTGCACTCCGACATATCTATAAAAAATTTCTTAATAATCGAATTACTGGTAGAGGAATACACAGAAGTAAAGCATATATTTGATGGCCTCACTGGCCCAGTGGCATTGGTTTTGCTAGCAGAAGACACGTCTTCAGCCATGGCTGGTTGTCACCTTACCTGCATAGAAGTACAAAATTGTGTTCCAGTACAGATGCTCTGTAGAAACCATAAGAGGCAAAATTGCCTTTTACCAGAATATTGCTCTTCCATCTTAGTGTTTATTAGTGTTCGTGTGTATACAAAAATGAACGTCAGAAATGGAACTTCTTTGACACACTAATTTTTAAGTCTTGTTTACATTTATACAAAACTAAAACTTTAGATTTCTGAGACTTTAATTGTCATTAAAATATTTAGAATGTCGAATACGAATGTAAATAATTTATTGAAATCTCAAATGACTAATTGTAAATAGAAATACCACGTGGTTTTTGTCAATATTAGAAATTTTTAATTTTTGCTTTTGAATTTAAAATTTAGACAAGAGAATTTATGAAATATTTTAATTTTATGTTTTATGACATATAATATATTAAATTATTGAATGAGGAGTGGCAAAATAAAGTGCTACATGTTAGTAGTTAATATTATAACTTTCAAACGAACTAGCATAAAAAATGCTGCACAACTTCGTGACGCTGAACACGCGTTTACTCCGTACAAATTTTACCCTCATGCGCCTAAAGAAGTGTCACTTCAAAAAGTACTTACTGTATTTACATTGGATCTTCCTGATGGTATCACCCACGTACATTGCGATTCTGTGGAAATATGGGAAAATTTGTTATTTGTCTTTCAAATCAAATGAAAAATATCTTTATTCAAATAGGCATATTATAGCACTTTTGAATCGTCAAATTATATTTTTTTTCAACACTCTAATTCTAATATACGTCTGACGAATGTACTCAAGAACGACTTAAAATCTAAAGTTACAAGGGTTCCTTCACGCCCTGATCCTAGAAGAACCCACAACAAACTGAGTCTTGTATTTTGTATTTTTTTTGTTACCATTTATTTATTTATTACAATATCATATTAGTTTAATATATTTTAATTCAAATTAAAACAATTCGTTCACTCCCACGCGTTTCTATCGTCTAGGTAATTTTACAACTTATAATACGATTTTTCTGTCAACTTTTTTTTAACAAAGACTTTGAATTTATTAATTGACGCCTCTAAAACTTCTTGTAGGAGTTTATTATAGAAACGTGTACAGTTACCCTTGAATGAGTTATTAATCTTATGCAGCCGTAAGCTATACAGCCGTAAGTATAAAAACATTCACTCTTTTTATTAAACGAGTCAATGTTTTTATGTACCTTCAACAAGTTTTCTAATATACTCGTATATACACAGTGAACTGTCATTATTTTATGTTTTTGAGAGCTTTAGTGACATACACACGTAATAAAGAAATATGTATATCTTAAATTCTTTCTCACACTATTATTTATTTGTGAATGTTACACACTTAACATAAATGTTATCTTCTTGTATACGATATTGACTTCTGAGTACTTAAATAAATTATTAGCACTCACTTCCTCGTATATATGTTGTTCAAGTGAGTCACACGTGATGTTAATACATTTTTTTCCAATATTAGTCCAACAATTGAATTCAAGCTGATTTACTAGGGAAAATAGTGCAGTGGTTTCCCATTGCCTTCTGCACCAGACTTTTGAGAAGCTATTTAGACTTCAAGGCCGCCGATGCCTCTTCCAACTATTTGATTGGGTGTATGGTTATACCGCCATTGTTCGGTCGCCAGAGCCTCGTCTGTTATCCAGCAGGGAGCACCTCGGCGACTGTTAATCGCCGCCGTTCTTTGGACGCGTGCAGTTGAGGTTGACTTTTGGGACGGATAAGATGTCATTTCCGTTCTCCCCTTACTCCCCTTGGTAAACGAGTTGGTCAAAACCGCAGGCTATTGCAGACCATCAAAATCAGGAAAGTTGCCTACCTTGGTCATGTACTCAGATACCAAAGATATGACCTCCTGCAACTGATAATGATAGGCAAGATTGCCGGAAAACGCGGTGTTGGCCGCCGCAAGAAATCGTGGGTCCGCAACATTCGTGAGTGGACTGGTGTTACGAGCGCTGCCAAACTGTTTCACCTCGCCCGAGATCGAGACAGTTTTTCGCAGCTGATGTCCAACCTCCAGTAATTGGAGAGGAACGAGAAGAAGAAGGAGAATTGAATTAAATTTTGCTAGAATATAAAAGTAAAAAAAAAAAGTAAATTGAAAGCTAAATATTTATGTAAAAGCAAAGTTCATGTAAGACGGAGTAGGAGCATGCTCTGATGTGAAACTTCTTTAGGGGTATGAGGGTGAAATTTTCACAGATAAAACGCGTAATTATCGTCACGAAAATGTGCAGCGTTTTTTATGCTAATTCATTTAAAGTTTAGGTCATTTCAATATTTACCAAATAAAATTTTCATTTGGCTCTCGTCATTTACTAATTTATCCATACATAGCATCACGCCTCATTCCCATAGGGGTAGGCAGAGACAACATCCACTTGCCACGATCCTTGCATATCCCCTTCGCTTCTTTCATTCTCATAAAACCTTTCATATAAGTTCGTCAGGTTAGAGTACTCTTGACCTGGCCGTTATTAAAAATGTCCTGGATTCGCCTTTTATACCACAACGTTCTCTTATCACACTATTTCTTACTCTGTCACTCAGTTATAATCCCCTCATACTTCTCAACGCTCTCATCACAACCGCATTTATTTTACTTTTGTGATTCTTCTGCCATACCCAACTTTCACTACCATACATAAGTGTTGGCACCAACACTTCTGCATGCACAGCCAGTCCGGCCCTTTGAGACACCATCAGGCTATTCATAAAGGCGCGCAGGGCACCAATTACCATATTCCCTGCATTCATTTTCCTTTTAATATCAGTTTCACATATTCCATCGTTTGTAAATTTAGATGCCAAGTATACAAATTCTTTCACCTCTTCCACTTGTTCCCCATCTATCAAAATATTGCTATTCATTATAGATTCATCTCTTTCTCGTTCGTTTTGTTTACATTAACTTTCATTCCTTTTCTTTTCAAAGCTCCATTCATAATATTTACCATCTCTTGTAGCTCATTAACAGATGATCCAAGTATTACTTGATCATCAGCGTAGAGTAAATATTTGATGTGTAATTCATGATTCTTAACCCATACATACTTTCTTTTAAATCTGTCAAACAGTAATCAATGAATAGGTTGAACAGCCATGGTGACGCAACACGTCCCTGTCGAACACCTCTTTCGACAGGAAACCACTCCGTATACGCCCCATTTATTCTTACACAATCACTAGAACGCTCATAGAGATACTTCAATGCTTGAATCAGATTGCCGCTCACCCCATACGTAGATAAAGTTGACCACACCTCATTCTTCACCGCTCGATCATAGGCCATTTCTAAATCTATGAAAGCGCAATAAACTTTTCGGTGTTAAGCCAAAACAAATAACTATACAATTTTTCAAATTAATATAAAAGTTTTCATAAAATGTATCATAAATTCTTTAATCTTAATTTTAAATTTACTGAATAATTTCTAATATTGACAACAAACACGTGGCAGTTTAATTTACAATTCTACATTTGAAATTTCAGTTAATTGTATTAATTTACAACACTTAATATTTTTATAACAATTTATTTCCTTTTTCCTTCCCTCTAAGTTTCGGAAATCTAGAGCTTTAGATTTGTATAAATATACAGTTTAAAAATTAGTTTTCCACTAAAGTTTCATTTCTGAGTTTTTGTACGCACGCACTTTTTATTTTAATCTACTTGTTTTAAAGCTATTGAGGCCTTGTGACTATAATAAAATATAATTTTGAATTTCAACTGTAAATTGCACATTAAATAGATGGCAAATTTCCTAACAGAACGTGCATTTGCTAATTGGTACTCTACTACAGAGGTTTCATTATTCAATTGTACCGCACAGGGAATAATGTATGGTCGGAAACTTCAATGGAGAACTACATGATACTAAACTAGAATTGGTATCCATAAATGTGTGTCAAATCCGTGTTACTATTCTCTAAACTTAAATATATACTAGCTGTATCCGTGTGAGTCACTTAAGTAGTACCTGAGAGTAAGAAAAAGGTAAAATATCAGCCTATTAACGTCCCACTTCTAAGCACAGGTCTCCTCAATCTTTCGATGGACAGTTTTAGAGCATAGACCCACCAGCTCCTATACTATAGGGTACACATACCCCAGAATTACTACCAAAACATGGAAGTTTCCTCATGATGTTTTCCTTCATCGTAAAACACAATGAAGGTAAGGAAAAAACAATCAAATAAGTATATAGGATTTTTATGATATATTAGCAATGTCCCGTTAAATTCGTTATATCGTTTGAATGGAATGTTCGATTATAACAATTTAATTTGATAAGAATTAATACAGATTTTTGAATAATATGGTTTGATTATTGCCGGCACTTTTATTGTGTAAAACTACAGTAGTTGGACAAATGGTGTCGCAGACTTTTTTGTAGATATTAAAACGTTCTATGATATTGTAGAATATTTCATTCTTCTATCAACAATAGTTTCCACAGCGCACGCGATGATAGATTTTTTGTAACAAAATTTTGCACATCTTGGGTTACATTGATGCATTTTTATTAGGGACCCCTCACTTTTTTCTGAGAAAGAAACATAACTTATGTCACTCAGAGAAAATGTCGCTTTCTAATGTAGCGGTGAAAAACATTTTTAAATCGGTCCAGTAATTTTTATATGAAAACGATACAAAAACACAAAATGATCTTTATAATATTAGTTTAGATTATTATAACTTTCAAAGTTGATTGAAACGTGAAGTTGTAATACAAGAATAAACTCCTACTTTATTTATCTTTACAATTACGTCAACCCAAAATACACACGTAATTTTGAGTTTCGTTGTAACGCTTGTCTGTTACGTATGTGATATTTATTTCGATTGTATCTTAAAAGGTTTTTTGTTTTCTGTGTAGACACAATGCGTTGATGCTAATTATCGAGGACATCGTCTTTCAAATATTTTTTGTTATATCTGTTAATCACTGTACCTGACTGTGTCACCCGCCTTAATTTCCGATCCAGTGGAAATATGGGGCAATCCAGATAAAACGGGCGCAGAATTCAAAAAAAATTGTGAAGACGAAGTACACTTATTTGCTTTGAGAACTTCTGTTGTATGCATCGTTTAAACGGATAAATTTATACAAGTATAATTATGAACTGCCGCATTGTTCTGGTGGTCTGCTTTTTCGGCTACAGACTTGACGTCCTGGGTTTGAGTCGTAGGTCGAACGATTTCAACAATCGAGAATGAGTGTTCTTTTAAGAAATTCTCATTATTTGCCCGAAGTTGTGAAGTGGGCGGTGTATTCCACCTCCGTGCCTCGGAAAGCACATTAAGCCGTTGGTCCTGCGTCTGATCTCTCTCCGGTCGTGTTCCAAATTGAGAGTACACTTCTCTCATAAGAGTGAATAAAAGAAAATAAATAAAAAATATTTATTGTCTTTAACAATTGGTTCTTATTCTATATACAGTTGACGGTGCCGACCCAGTAAGTTACTAGTATAGATACTAGTACTTGTGACAGGCGGAACCGCTCTTCCATATCACAGTACATACATTAAAAAAGAAAAACCCTATTTCGACAGAAACTAATATGCTAAATAACTACTGACTAATGATGTAGAGAGATAAGATAATTAAAGTATAAGTGCATGCGTCTGTGTGTGCGTGTGTCTGTGTGTGCGTGTGTCTGTGTCTGTGTGTGCGTGTGTCTGTGCGTGCGTGTAC
>JACTOM010000562.1:9062364-9083687 GCA_015832385.1 Elymnias hypermnestra
GGAATACCATCAGGCCCGGGCGCGGTCTTTCTGGACCGCAGGCGCTTGCGGATCAGGTCCATCTCTCCATCTGTAATGGCTGGGTGTTCAGATATATCCGTAACACACCCTGCAGGAGGAGCCATATTCGGGGGGACAAAATTCCTCAGACAGCTCGGAAATAATTCCGCCACAAGTTGTTGTAAAAAAAGCGGCTGTAAGGTATCCGTGATAGGAGCACCCCTGGAGAACAACTTCTTTCGCGCCACTATGTAAGGGCGACCCCAAGGATCCCGGTTGAGATCCTGAAGCATTTCCTTCCATGCTCCCGACTTCGCAAGTCTAATAGCATGCTGGAGATTCTGCTTCGCCAAGCGATACGCGACTCGTAACCGGATTTCCACCTCCTCATCCCAGTTACCATTTCGACGGCCCCTTCGTCGACGATATCTCACGTATAATCGACGTTCCCTGTGGCACGTGACTCGTAAGTCCGCCAAGTCTTGAGACCACCAGTAGACTTGGCGACGAGATGATCGACGACGTATTCTCGGCATGGACGCCTCGCAGATTTCTGCCAAGGATAGGCGGAGGTGGTCAGCTTTTACTTCCACGTCGGGCCCTTGGAGAACAGGTGAAGCCCATCGCTGCACGATAGCTGCTTCTGCAGCCAACTCCCTATTTAACTTTCTTAGGCACCAATGTGGAAACTGACTTGAGGCTCTGGAGACATTCACCGAATTTGGGGTTGTGGAGGCTATCTCAACTGCTTGCTGGGGAGGGATTTAGGGTCAGGCAAATTCCAGTGGACTGTATGAGGTTCGGGCGCTTCGGTCTTCGGTTCTTGCCGATGCGGATTTTCAGTTCTCGCGGGTTCGGATGTTCGTGTCATGCAGGTTCGGTTCGTCAATGTTCGGTTTTCCAGGTTCAATGCGTTGGTCGTCGGTTTGCACTGGTTCGATTCGCAGAGTTCTGGGTTCTTGATGTTCACAAGTCGTGCTTAATAGAGGATATACTCCGCTCGGGAGTCTTAGGCGAAATGTGACATACATTTTTTTCGAAGTGTGTAGTTACTGTTAGCCCTACTGGCTTTTACAGCGTAACCGAAAGGGATGGCGAGCGCAGAAACTCCGCCGAGGGGTGGGCCCATAGAAGGGCCCTGCTGCGTCGTGGAGGAAACGTTGCTCTAAGGGCGCCTCCTGTGAGGCTCGGACTTAGGCTTAGAGTAACGTTTGCTGCTGCGGAAAAGGAGTAAACTGACAGTGTTTAGTCTTGATACCCATGGGTCCGCAACTAAGGGCCCGCGACCGGGGTGCGTCAGATAACGGGGACCTCGTCTTCGCCGGCGAAGACGCTGTGTATTTGTCTTAGTGTAAGGAGCGTTGTCAATAGTAATTTGGTCGGCTGGACCGTCAAGGACATGTTTGGGCCGCCTCTTCCCAGGTGGAATGTTGAGCCTAGTCCCATAAGAGGCGGCGTTTCTAATAAGAGGGTTGGGGTGACTGATGGCTCTCTTAAAGTAGTCTAAGGATAGCGTTTTAAAATGACCGTTGACCGTTGCGCGGTCGAGATCTCTGTGGAGATCAACGTTGCGCATGAACCAGCGGGCGCCCATGGCTATGCGCATGCGCAGCGTCTGGAGTCGAATCAGCCGGCGTGCAGGAAAGTGAGCGAATACTACGCTTGCATAAGAGAATAGTAACATACAACTCTGGGAGAGTCCTTTTATACAACTCTCCTACTCGGCATATACATACGGCGGCACGATCAGGAGAGAGGGCGATCGCAGGCACTGAGGTAAGAGAGGGAGGGAGGTCGCCGACACTTGACCAATCAGAATTAGTCGCGCCGGCTATGCGCTAGGCTCGCAGCTCCCGTCCGCAATACTGCTACACTCACTCACTCATCAAGAGATTTTCAAAACTATTTACGATCAAATCAAAATTTAGCAGTGACTCTTTTCGTAAAAAATTGTGAGTGACACCGTAAGAAACAAGTATTGAATATATTAATACAAACCCTCAATGATAATTGTTCGCGACTTTTTGTATATTATTATCGGACTAATTTATTCATGTTTGTAAATATAGATTGTTTTATATTATGAGAATAAAGTATTAAAGAGACCCGTTAGGGCGAACTCACGCGCATTAGTAACGTGGAAATTTTTTTCGCAAGAGGAACAGAGCATTATGGAAACTGAAATAAGTAAATTTCCAGTCTACAGGAAAATCTTGCCAAAATTAATAAAACATGTTTACTCGCGGCACTGGCTTCAAGACGAAATCATGAAGCACTGTTACACACAACGACGTCGGATATACCATGACCGCGAGTCATTTGAGTTTATTAAACATGACACTATCATATTAGCGAGAGACGTGCAAGAAGCTCTCGGGAATTTCAAATATCGAAAGTTAACATCCAGAGATTGGTTAACTCGTAAATATACTGAACGTAACAAGAAAGGTCGCAAAACATTAAGACGTTCACATCGAAGAAAGAAATGGGAATTCTTTATTATTTGGGTTTTAAAATATACATTGAAATTACGACACCGGCGGGGGCTCCATGCTACATGCAGGAGAACCGGTATAGTTTATGTGGTGAGCCAGTTCGAAGGGGCTCACAATAATATATTTTGAAAGGCATTTCAAATCCTATTATCATATAAGCAAGATACCAAGTAAACCTTAACAAAAAGATATTATTCAAATTGTTTGCGGGTTTCATTCTATCTCTAAAAATATTCTCATTATGTTCGATAAAGAAAATCAACATTTCAATGCAATATTGAAATTTGCCTTTCCTTTGTTGGATGAACAGAGTATTTCAATAATCAAATCAGAGTCCAACGATACTTACTTGAATTGTTATCTATAGTTTACTAGTTGACCCGCGTGGTTCCCCATCTGATGGAAGTACAGTGAAATCTGTTTATATTAGATAGGTTTATAGATTTGTAAACATAAACCATTCTTGAATCCACTGGATCGGAAAGATGAATCCACTGAGAACCGGCCGTGTTTTTTAACCCAGTAATTTTTCTGCGCTTGGTTAACGGAAATTATAGTAGATTGTCTCGCCCCCGCACGGATATTTGTGCGTCGATTGCCCCACGGGTCGAATTACGCTAAAGTGGCTCTTGGGATTTAAATGTTCATGGAAGACTACCAAATGTTAAGACTTTTATATTTGTAAACTATAAAATGTTATGTTTACTATAAAAATCTTTAGAAATTTCTATTAAAACCAAACGAAGGTGTAAAAAAAATAGCCATAAAATGTCTTTCATCGCATACGCTGTGAAGAGTATTAATGATAGGACAAAAAATGTTCGACAATATCATAGAATATATCAATATCTACAAAAAACTTCAAGAGACCATATGTCTAACTATTGTAGTTACGTCACTATAACTACATTTTTACATTTAACAAATTGATAGAAATGCCGATCAAAATCAGACTGTGTTATCCATACCATTTATAAATTTTTATCCAAATAAATAATTTAATATTCAAGACTATCTCAATACCTGATGATTACTTTTTAATTTATTGAAATTGGATATTCCATTCAAAATATATCATGAAATTAAAATAAAAATACATGCCGGCGGCGGCCGCCACGCAGCGCATCGTGTAACTAACTCGACGAGAGAGGAAGAAGGAGGTGCACCATTATGAACTTGGTTACCTTACGCAGTGGACGCCAGCGACATTGAATATTTCGAGTTTTTTTAACACTGTTTTATGCTTCACTTAAAAAGTTCTTTTCAGAGCTACTTAGTTTTAGTATTAGGAATCACACTTTTTAATCATATTTTCATTATCATGCTTATAATTTAAATATCTGTACCTATTTATGTCTACCGGTCCGAAGCCAGGACGGGCCGCTAGTCACTTATATAATCAAAAACGCAAATAATCACTAATAAACACTCACACGCACCTTTACTAGCGGTTACTTTGTAACCGATTTAGTTTTTGTTGGTCTATTGTCTGGTCTTAACTCTACGCATATTTTCTTACGACAGTTACCGAGAAGCGAAATAGATAATACATATTATGACTTAAAAAGTAACAGACAATTATGTTACCGATTGCCCGAGTTGAGACTATGGTATCATGTCAACTAATAGTATGCAACTGGAACCAAGTGCAATCGTTTTTATCGCTTAAATAAATGATATGCCGTTTTGCAGTGTTATCAAAAATGCTTATGCTCAAACCGACAAATGATTTGTGAACCTTCTTCATGCTAAAATATGGCATTACAAGTTTATCAAGTACAGGCAAATTATATATAAAGATTTCAATCAATGTCATACCCATTTGTATCTATAATGTATAAAATGTATTGAAAATAAAACGAATTATAAATTTAACTTATTAAATTTATTTCTTCGATATTTCGTGTTTTAAACTTTCGCACTAAAATTTTTGGCAATGCGATCTGAGAATGAAAAAATATTTGAATTTAACAATTAATAAAAATAATTAAAGAGAAATTTTAAAATACAATTATTTTATATTGTTTAAAATATAATATAGTGAAATCTCAGATAATAACTATTAAATTATAATTGCTTTTGATTTTTTGTAAATATTTGTATAAATTGTAAATTCATGAATACTACAGAAATTCTATTTTTAAACTTAAAGTAAATTCGTAAAGAAAATTTATTAAATATTATTTTATATTTTTTTAATGACAAATTGTAAATAAAAATGCCACGTGTTATTTGTAAATATCAAAACAGTAACTTTCAAACGAATTAGCATAAAAACGCAGCACATTAGTTGTAAAATAAAATCTGTATAATGATTATGAATGTGTGTATCTAATAAGCTGAAAGATAGTAATTAGAAACCAAATAAAATAAAACTTTCAGGTTAACGAAAATAAATCTATAGTCCGACTATTCATCCAGTAGACATTCCACTGTCAGGAGATCGGATTATAACCGCGGGGCATTACTAGTATTTTATATTTACGTTGCACACAAAATAAAGTGATCAATACGACCATAATTACTTGAAAAACGCAATATATATGTCGGATCTGAGGGGGGGCCGGAGGCGGACATCAGAAGAAACGTAAAATAAGGAATATATTCTTCTGGACACATCTATTGGCCCACCTTACATTTCCAGCTTCGTTTGGTCCTAGCTAAAATGTTATATTAGGTCGAGCAAAAAGTTTTTATGCAGTTTTGAACCTGGCACATTCATAATTTCATTCAATAGTCTTTTTTTGAATTTTAAAAATCAACTTAATTTAAGTCGATCTGCGGTCCGAAATGTTTATTCGCGGTACCTAGAGACTGGCGGATTTGTTCGTCGCCAAGGAAGGCAACGATCTCGGGTCACAACTGAAAGGTAGGATCGATTCATCGTGACGACCAGCTTGAGAAATCGTCACCTTACCTCCATTGAGATACAAAACCAACTTCGCGACTTCCACGGAGTATCTGTGAGCGCTCGAACAGTTCGGAGAAGGTTAAAAGAACGCGATATGGTACCACACAAGCCAGCTAATGGCCCCAAACTAACGCGAGCCCATCGAACAGCGCGCCTTCATTTCGCGCGCACTCATTTAAATTGGACTCAGCAGCATTGGAGCCGTGTACTCTTTTCTGATGAGTCTAAAATTGTGTTACATGGCAATGATGGAAGGAAGAAGGTCTACCGACGTAAGGGGGAGCGTTTTGCACAATGCTGCTTTGAAGAGAGGGTTGCTTATGGCGGTGGCTCATGGACTGTCTGGGGCGGTATATCCGCGAGCGGTAAAACTCAACTTGAGATTGTTACGGGACCACGGCTGCCAACATTAAATGCTGAAAGGTACATTCGTGAGTGCTTAGAACCTCACGTGATGCCATACGCGGACTATGTGGGCCCAAATTTCCTTTTTATGCATGATAATGCAAGAGCCCATACGGCCGGCATCGTCAGGGAATATCTTCGGGGTGTGAACATCACAGTTATGGACTGGCCAGCCAGAAGCCCAGACATGAACCCCATTGAGCACATGTGGGACGAGCTAAAAATACTTGTTAGGGCTCGTCAGCCAGTTGCCCAGACGATGCAAGAGTTGAAAACTGCCATAGAAGAGGAATGGGAGATGATCCCCAAAATTTCGTAGAGCGGTTGATAAACTCTATGCCTAATCGTATGAGAGCTGTGGTACAAGCCTATGGAGGCAACACGCGTTATTAAATTAAACCTTTATTAAATTAAACATGTTTTTTATTAAATAATCAAGTGCCTTCATCAAGGCGCATACCAGACCTTTTAGGCGTAGCTCCATGTCGTGTGGTATTCTGAATTCAAATTTAAAACATTACGATCGAAAAAGATGGATAAAAGTACCAGGTTTAAAACTGCATCAATAGTTTTTGTTCAATCTAGCAATAATATTTCGGTAGGGGCCAACGAAACCTAAACTCTAAGGTGGGCCAATAGATGTGTCCAGAAGAGTATTAATTAAACTAATTAATTAACGTGAGATATAAGAAGGAATATATTAATGAAACTAGAATATGACAGTAATTAATAACAATACAATAAATAAACGATAATGAGTTTGCCTATGATAAAGGCAGAAGCCTGGTGAATTTATTATAGCAGTACTGGTTATCACAAAGACAACGGTCCATACCCTGACGCAGTCAATAAGCATTGCGCACCAAACCTATTTTTTTTTTGTTTGTTTTCAAAGTGTGTAGTTGCTTTTAGCTCTACTGGCTTTGACAGCGTAACTGAGAGGGGAGAAGTTCCGCCGAGGAGTGGGCCCATAGAAGGGCCGTTGGAAACGTTGCTCTAAGGACGCCTCCTGCGAGACTCGGAACTAGGCTTAGAGAAACGTTTGCTGCTGCTGAAAAAGTACAATCGGACAGGTGCTTTGTCTTGACGCCCATGGGTCCGCGACTGGGTGAAAAGTACCAAACCCGCGATCTCGGCCTCCTTTATAGCACCCCAAGTGCGGCCTCAGATCATGTCGGTTTCCAAACCGCCACGATCCGAGACACGTGTCGTTTACGATTTATTGCAGTCTCTTTACATTTGACCGTCCGATTACCTTAGCAACAAGTACAAACGTCAATTCAGTCACATACTTCGTATTGGCATCCGTAGTACAATATTTTAATTTAAATATTGAAGCTTTTAGTGCTCGTGCGGTATTTTAGCAACAAACTTTGTGGTTGTACATTCACTGAAAAGAGTTGATGTCATACATAAAACCACATTTAAGGCGCTGAGTACACTTTTGAAGCGAAATTTGTGATTAAAGCATACACTGTGAAAATTTAGTGAAGCAAACTGCGTCCTATATTCGCTATTCAGCGGTTCAGAATCTTTTGCTCGATTTGGCAAAGTGTATTTATACTCTATCGTAATTTCTTTCCATTCGTGTTTTCGTATACATTTAACTTTCAGTGTGATGTAAAATTACGTTGTGATTTAGTCTGCAAACAGTTTATTGAAGTGAAACTTCTTTAAGTGGTCAGTATATGCAGAGGTTTTTATGCTAAATCGTTTGAAGATTAGATAGTCTTAATAATTACAATCACATAATAATAATAATAATAAGCCTTTTTATTTCCCATTTTACAATAGTAATACAATATATTTAGTAGGTAATTACAGAACAGAATTTGTTTTAGTAAGTTAACTTAGTATTATGTTAGTACTTTAAGTTACTGTGTTATAAATATTTATTATTTAGTAGGAACCCCGGATTGGGTAAAGGCCTCCTCCAAAGATACCCATTTTTGTCGGTCTTGTGCTATGGAGCACCAATTTTTGCCAGCTGATCTGATTATATCATCTTCCCATCGGGCTAAGGGTCTCCCTCTCCCCTTGTTTCCTGTAGGACCTCATCATTTAATAATTTAATATACTAATTTTCATAAAATATAAAATAAAAATATTTCATAAATTCTCTTTTCTAAATTTTAAATTAAGTGATTTGAGATTTCTATAAATTATTTGTATTAATTTTCGACATTTTTAAAATTTCAATGAGAATTAAATTCATGCAATTCCCAACATATCTTTTCCCTCCCGCTAAGACTTGGAAATCTGAAGTTTTAGATTTGTACAGATATAAACAAGACTTAAAATTAGTTGAAGTTTTATTTTTAGGCAAAAAATGGTTAAGTATGCGTTTTTGTGACAAATAAGTTACATAAGCATTAAATAGATAACGCCGTACTTTAACTATACCAAAATTTATCAGGTCATTTAGTAATTATATATATTGTAAATATAGATCAATAATTAAACCTTGATGATGCTTTCACTCCTTTCGTGTGGTCTTAAACACACAGTAAGTTTTATTTCTTCAAAAAGATATGACAATGTTCTTTCCTATGAGTGAGGAGGCCTGTGCCCAGCACTGGGACGTTTATGATGTTTACTCCTTACCTTACATTTACTTCTGCAAAATCCTGTATCCAGCCAAGGGACCTTAATAAGCTGTTATTTACCTTATTTCATAAAACGTCTGGTATTTTTTTTTGCAAATGACTTAATATTAAAACTTTTCTAATACCTTAAGTGGTTCGAAGAACATAAACATCCATAATCCGGGGCTGTGACGTTCTTTGATATTTAATTTTGCAGAAGAGAACATTTTTATAACGTAGATTATGACTTTGTTTTTGATCAAAATGCCCAACGGATTTGTTTTTATGTCAAAAACCGATTTTAATAATATCCTTCGTCAAGTAGATTGTTTTGCGATAAAACTTCGTAAATTTCATTACTTTTGTGACTTATTCTACGTTATTAAATATAAAATTTTATGACACAATGTCAGTTTCCATACTACTCCAGGCTTGACTGATTTTTTTGACAGCGATAATAATTATTATATGACAAAACATCAACATTTATGATTGAAATTTCGTAAATCCTAACATTTCCTAAAAAAATCACTGCATCTTTATAATAAATGCTTACATTTTAACGCGATGTTTATATATATATCGGGTTCTGGTCTTCCATCGTTGAAATGAAGACAACCACAGTCAATTTCACAGAGATTATTTATTACTTTATTAAACTAAATTATTAATTATTTTTTTAATTAAATGTCAATAACCAATAATTTCTGGGTGCAAGGTGTGTACCGGACACAACTTCGAGTAAGAATGCCCACCAGCCTAATGCAAGCCCTTTTATACTAGTTTCTGCGAGTGGCGGTATTTTGAATGTTGGTAGATGTTTTTTGCTAGCTCGCTGCACGCCTTGTTACCAACATTAAAAATCATGCAATGGCAAAAGGCAATGCTGACATGTGGACGTCCTCGTACGCCCTTACGATATATTGTCTGAAAATAACATAATATGGAATTAAGTTCAATCATCCTCACATCGCTTTCGATCATCCTGACATCACTACTACAACAATTATTATAGTTCCCTTCAGTTTACTACTGGACCGGACAAACTTGCTCTTTTCTCTTTTTTTATTACTATTATTATTATCAGTGACAGACTGAATACTGCTATCGTCAAAGTTTGGGTGAACAGCCTCATGATAAGTGTCAACCGCCATCACGGCCATCCTGTTCACCGCCGATTTTATTACAGTTACTCAGTTAAATTCAAAGTTTTAAGCCACTTCTCTGTAATACACCACGATGCTTTGGAACAGGTGTTGACCTGCTTGCTGGCGCCCGGAGAAGTGCTGATGCTCGCTGTGGCGTCGTCCTTCCGCCGGTAGCGTTTGGGGCACGTAGAGACCACGTGCCCTGTTCACCGCAAAAGTTGCAAGTGACTGGACGCGTAGAGCCGAGTGTTGATAGTGTTGATCTTGATTGTTCCACTTTGGCTGAAATAGTTAACAATGACATCAGGATCAAAGTTAAGTAATGTAGAAGGTGAGGTCGCCGTTTGTTGCCGAGGTGCCAGGTTGTCGGCAATTTTTTGGAAAATGGCGTCCATTCTCGATTAAAATAATGACATTACATCATTGCCAGCTGCGTCATTATGCGGTCGTTGATTAGGAGGTGGATCCGGCACTTCTGATATCGGGTTCTGGTATTCCAGCGTTTACATAAAGACAACCACAGTAAATTTTCACAAGGATTATTTATTACTTTAAACTAAATGATTAATTATTTTTTTAATTAAATGACAATAACCAATAATTTATGGGTGCAAGGTGTGCACCGGGCAGCACTTCGAGTAAAAATGCCCGCCAGCCTAATGCAAGCCCTTTTATACTAGTTTCTGCGAGTGGCGGTATTTTGAATGTTGGTAGATGTTTGTTGCTAGGTCGCTGCACACCTTGTTACCAACTTTAACAATCGGTGCCGCCGTCATTTTTCAAGAAAATTTGGTAAATAGCTTATGGTATAAGTAATGACATCGGTTTCTTCTTTAATGGGAAAAATAAAACGTAACATTACGCTGAACTGCATAATAGCACTAACTATGCCCATCACTGTTACCAGAGTAGTTCCCAATCCCGAGGAAATATCTTAATCTTTGACGATATAAACTTTATGATGTAATTTCCTAAGTGATTTTAAAAGTATAAACTTTTCTAATGTAACCTTCTTAGTGCTTTTAACAAGATAAACTTTTCAAGTTTAACCTCCTTAGTACTTTGACAAAATAAACTTTTGAAATGTTACCGCCTTAGTGTTTTTCCAATATAAACTTTTCTAATGTAACCTCGTTAGTGCTTTTTCCAATATAAACTTTTCTAATATAACCTCCTTAGAGCTTTTTCCAAAATAAAAACTTTTCAAATGTAACCTTCTTAGTCGTGTTGAGAATATAAACCTTTGAAATGTAACTTCCTTGGTGCGTTTGATAATATTAACTTTTCTATTGTAATCTCCTTAGTGCTTTTGACAAAATAAACTTTTCAAATGTAACCTCTTTAGTGCTTTTGACATAATATAAATATATATTTTCCAATGTAGGTTACAGAATAATTATACAAGTAATCATCTTTTTTGCCAGTTAATTCATTTTGTAAGTTTTTTGTTAAAGCTAATTTTGAACATCTGGCGATGAGTGAATGAGTGTATTAGTTTAATAAAACTATATTTACATTATTACCTTTCTAATGTTCGGGTTTGAGCCATTTTAGTTGGGTGGTTTCAAAGTCTGTTACAGACATAGAAACAATTTGGTATTTTATATATTTAGATAAATATAAACAAGCTTAAAAAATAGCGTCTGAATCTTGTATCACTTTTGGTACTTTAATCAAAATTGAAGCCACAGTGAAGTGTAATTTGTGAAAATCCTCTAAGGTAATGAGAGTCGTGCGAACCGTGAAATTAATTTGCATGAAAAATAGTATGAGTTGCACTACAAATAGAATAAATTAAAGACGAGAACGAAAAGGCTGAAATGTTTTGATTTGACTTTTGTTGGCGTCTCGTATTACTGTAGCTTCTAAGCCGTTATTATATTATTAAAACTAAATCATATTGAAATGAAACACTGTTTTATCTGATAAATAGTATTACTGGAAAATGAATTAAAGATTTCATAGCAATTACAAGAGCAATAAATGAAACTATTTTTAGCTATTCTTCAAATAAGTTTTCATATGAACGATACATGAGAAAGTTTCGAAAAATTGTCTCAACGATATATAAAGAAACTTTTAAGCCTATTTTGCAGCAAAGAAATATGCCTGGGTTAGCTCAGATTTAAACATGATTATAAACTAGAGATATAAATGAAACCTTTGTGTCAAGTGGCACTTAATATTTCCCTATCTCGTTAAAATAACAATGAGTCCATCACGTATAAAGATAGTTGAGTAAAATGTTAATTACCCCAAGATTCCATGGGAAGTGGAATATCAACGAAAACGGCGACGAAGCTTTTTTTTACTATTATTTATTTATCATATACAAATTTTTAAAATAACTTTTACTTAACATTTTAAAAATCACATAGGTTTGCCCTTAGTGTTAAGCTTAACCTGATCATAATTTAAATTATATAGTGTACAAATTCAATCGAATATGAGCATTCTGTTATATTTATATGTAAATAGCGAAAGTGAAAGTCTTTTTGATACATTTTTAACCGACTTCAAGAAAAGGAGGAGGTTATCAATTCGTCTGCATTTTTTTTTGTTTACCTCATATCTCCCGACTGGGTGGACCGATCTTGACGATTTTTTTTAAATGAAATATGGTGCTCGTCATAGGGTCCCATTTTTTGCAGTTCTTATGATGGCAGCCATGAGAAAACCCGATAAGTGTTAAATTTGCATTAAGCATGTGCGCGACAAACGAACGAATAACTCAAGGATCACGCCAACCGATTTCGATGATTCTTTCTTTATTAGATCAAATCAAAAATCAAATCAAAAATATCTTTATTTGAGTAGGCATATTACAGCACTTTTGAATCGTCAAATTATATTTATTTTCCAAACTCTGATTCTAATATACGTCTGATAATGGTACTCAAGATCGGCTTAAAATCTAAAGTTACGAGGGTTCCTTCGCGCCCTGATCCGAGAAGAACCCACAACAAACTCAGTCGGGTATTTTTTTTTTACCATCATCATTACAATAACATATTAGTTTATAAAGGATATACTTCGATTGTTTTGTGATAGATTGGTTAGGTTCTGATGATGGATTCCATGAAAATGTGACGGAACTCTTCAATTCTTAGGAGCAAATGAACGGTACTCGACAGAATCTTCTATAGGCTATCCAGATATTTGAGTTGCCTACCGTAACTTCGGTATGTTCAAGTGCTAGTCGTAGTTAAATATGAAGATCAATGGATCTCCTCAACGGCTTACAGTAAGGGTGCGGTTTAAGGCAGAAAATATAAGCATTGAGCTTACGTTTGTCGCTGCATTGCAACACGTTTAGTTCAGATTCACTAAAAATAAAAAAATAAATAAAAATTTTAACAAAAAAAGAACCGCCTTCAAAACAGACTTACAAATATATTAATATGCTATAAAAAGTAAGAAATAATTGCGTATTCTTCGTATTCTCATATTTGGAGTTGGTGTCAGCCGAGGTGCCTACATATATAGCTACAGGTGGGAGAGACACGGGAGCTGCCAAGTGGACACGCGGAGAGCATCTATCTTGGCTGACACCGACTCCGAATATAAGAATACGAAGAACACTATAAAAGCAATTATTTCTTACTTTTTAGAGCATATTAATATATTTGTAAGTCTGTTTTGAAGTTGGTTAATTTTTTGTTAAAAAATTTATTTATTGATAGACACTTATTCTACCAAAGCGTAGGGTAGTTCATGAATAAGGTGAGGAACTACAATAGATAATTCGCAATTCGCTCGCCGTGTACATTGTTAGCGCGAATTATTTGAAACCGTATTAGCGTAAGTATTAACGTAGTAGCGTAAAACCGTAAAAATACTTTGTTTTTAAACCGAAATTTACATGAGAAAGGGAAATATTAAGTGTGCATGTAATTTGACTCTAAAAAACAAGTTTCAATATTCTTCATATAAGATTAAATATGAACAACACGTGAGAAAGTTTTGAGAAACTGTGCAAACGATATATAACAAAGTTTTGAAAAATTACATGGGAGATATAAAGAAAATTTTAATACCAAATTGCAGTGAAGCAATGTCTGATTTAGGTCCACTTTAAATGTGATATTAAACTAGAGATATAAACGAAACCTTTGTGTCAAGTAGCACTTAATATTTCCCCGCTTCGTTAAAATAACAATCAGTCTGCCACGTAATAAGATCAACGAGTAAAATGGCTGAAAGTACGAGCTCTGACCGTTTTATTTTAAAGTACATTTTTCTAAAAGATATATAACAAAATTTTAAATAATTACATGCGAGATGGACAGAAACTTTTAAGACTATGTTTTAGCAAAGCAATGTCTATATTAGACTGTGAATTATTATTTGGCAGCATTGATAGCTCTAAAACAATGTGAATTATCGAGCAATATAGCGGCAACGCTTAAAATGACTAGAAACAATGTGCAATATTACGAACTGTTATGCTATACGAGGCAACTTTAACGATCAGAACCATTGTGTGAATAGAGTCTTGTGCCCCTTATGGTGCTGTTTGTTCAAGAGATGTAATGCTAAATTGTATTAATGCAAATAGTGTATATTTACATAGCGGAGAAAATAAAAGTTGTAAGTTAATATGAGTTGGAGTTTTTATTGTATCTAGTTTAGGTCAGCGTTAAATATGATATCAAACTAGAGATATAAACGAAACCTTTGTGTCAAGTAACACTTAATATTTCCTCGCTTCGTTGAAATAACAATGAGTCTGTCACGTACAAAGATGGATGAGTGAAATAGCTGAAAGTACGATCTCTCGGTCTAATTCAAATTTAAAAGTACTTTATTTTTAAATCGAAGTTTCCACGGGAAAGGGAAATATTAAGTGTGTATGTAACACGTTTCAATATGAATGACACGTGAGAAAGTTTGGAAAAATTGTGCAAACGATATATAACAAAGTTTTGAATAATTACATGGGAGATGGACAGAAACTTTTAAGACTATGTTTTAGCAAAGCAATGTCTATATTAGACTTTGAATTATTATTTGGCAGCATTGATAGCTCTAAAACAATGTCAATTATCGAGCAATATAGCAGCAACGCTTAAAATGACTAGAAACAATGTGCAATATTACGAACTGTTATGCTATACGAGGCAACTTTAACGATCAGAACCATTGTGTGAATAGAGTCTCGTGCCCCTTATGGTGTTGTTTTTTCAAGAGATGTAATGCTAAATTGTATTAATGCAAATAGTGTATATTTACATAGCGGAGAAAATAAAAGTTGGAAGTTAATATGATTTGGAGTGCCTCATTGGTCTAGTGGTTAGCATGTTCGACTACAGACATGAGGTCCTGGGTTCGAGTCCCGGGTCGGGCCAATTCAAAATTCAATATTGAGTTTTCTATTAAGATTTTCTCAATATTTGCCCGAAGTTGGGAAGTTGGCGGTGTGATCCACCCCCGTGCCTCGGAGAGCACGTTAAGCCGTCGGTCCTGCGCCTGATCTCTCCGGTTGTGTCGGATTCCCGTCACATCGGAATATAAGAGTGAAGGAATAGAGAGTGCACTTGTGTACTATACCTGCCAATCCGCAGTAGAGCAGCGTGGTGGGTCTATGCTCTAAAAACCCTCGCTCCTCGGAGTGAGGAGGCCTGTGCCCAGCAGTGAGACGTTAAAGGGCTGCTACTTACCTTACCTTTTTTTTATGATTTGGAGTTTTTATTGTATCTAGTTTAGGTCAGCGTTAAATTTGATATTAAACTAGAGATATAAACGAAACCTTTGTGTCAAGTAGCTAATAATATTTTCCCGCTTCGTTAAAATAACAATGAGTCTGTCACGTACAAAGATGGACGAGTAAAATGGCTGAAAGTACGAGCTCTGCCTGCGATTCATGTCCAGTCGAAAGACAGCTGCCGCCAGTGTAAGGCGGGCGTCAGATTTGGTTACTCCGACAACGATTCAAACAATTTCGATACTAACGAACAATAAAAGTTTCCTTTTTAATATGTAAAATGACATTTTAGATGCTGTGGTGTCAGTGAATAAGTTTGCAGTTGTTAATTTGACGTGTAACTTGAACTTTTAAACTTTAAAGTTTTGTAAGTTTCATACGAATTGTTTATATGGATTGATGGAGTGAGTGAATTCGACCGTAATTCTGCTATATGTGAGTTTTTTATAATCCTTATACCAATTAAATAGCATTATAAAAGTAATACAAAAAGTTATGTATTTCTTTGCGTTTAGTCTTGAAAATTTCTCTTTTTATGCTTGTTATTTCTAGTAAAAAATACGCAATTTTCAAAAGCAGATACTATTACTGGTAAAATAAGCTATGATTTTAACAGAAATTAAATTAAGTTAACAAGAAAGTTACTTTAAAATTTTTAATATCATTCTGAAGCTTCAATATCATAATCGGAAAAAATATCTATATATAAAACATATGGTGTCAAAGCCTACTTGATTAAAGTGTTCACTTGACTTAAATTATTATCATTGAAAATTTTAATAGAATTCAATAGTCTCGCTTGATTATAAATACGAAAGTATAAAACAAAAATAACTGTTTCTCTTCTGATTCTATTGGTTCAAAACTTGTTAAAATTTTCAACCGGAAATAAAATTAATTTTTATACCACTTATATTTGATTGCACTGAATTTAATACAATGAAATATTGATTCAATATTTAATTATTTAACAATCTTATGAAGGAGAAATTGTGCAGCGCAAAGCTCACATAAAAGTTTATAATTGGTTTGAACCTCTTATTTTAAACTAGATTTCTTTAGTAATAAATACGAAAAATTCATAAACTTTATCAGTAATACATCTATGGGCTATAAGTGTCCATGCAGCACTGAGCATTTTAATTTTTTTGTGTTAAACGCTGCCTTTTACTCTAGTTAACAATTGTGTCCTAAAATAACTAAAATTAAGTGTTAAAAATACCATATTTATGCGGGAAGAAGCTTATCTAAAATTCTATTTAAAATTATTCTATTCATAATTAAAAAAATAAATTGACAATTTGAGAGCTTCTACTAAAAAGCTGTGAATTTTCTTAAATCAAATCTCATTGCTTAGCATCAAACACCAATGACTATATTGTAGAATTAAGTGTGAATACAATAATTGAATGCCTGCCAATCCGCACTGGAGCAGCGTGGTGGGTCTAGGCTCTAAAAACCCTCTCTCCTATGAGTGAGGAGGCCTTGTGCCCAGCAGTGGGACGTTAATGGGCTGCTAGTTACTTTTACCTACTTACTTTACAATAATTGAGACTGCCTTACTAATCAAGTGATAAGCATGTACAGACAAAGTCCTGGGTTCGATTCCCGAGTCGGGTGAATTCAAAAATCAATATACAGCTTTCTATTAAGATTTTCTCAATATTTGCGCAAAGTTGGCGGTGTGTTCCACCCTCGGAGAGCACGTTAAGCCGTCGCTCCTGTGCCTGATCTCTATCAGATTGTATCGGGTTGCTGTTACATCGGACTATGAGAGTGAAGGAATAGAGAGTGCCCTTGTGTACTATGCCTGCCAACCCGCAGTGGAGCATCGTGGTGGGTTTATGCTAAAAAAACCCTCTCTCTTATGAGCGAGGAGGCCTGTGACCAGCAGTACTGTAATGGGCTGCTACTTACCTTTTACTTTTTACAATGATTGAAAAATATTAAATAGAGATTAATAACACTTCTAATCTATATTCGTTCATTCATTGATTTAAATGTCTTTATAAATAGGTTTTAAAAAACCATTCATAATGTAAAGATTTTGAGTTTTTTTACTTTGTTTTATCGAAAAATTTGTTACATTGTGGCTCGTTATATTAAAGTTACAATGTATTACTAAAGCAATAGAGCTCTTTCATAAAATCACTGAGTTGTTCGTTTCATCAGTGAAGAAATGCAGTAAGATCATGGCTTATAGCACTGGAAAATCGTATTTAATACGTCTTTTAAGTCCTATCGGGGTGTTGCAGTTGTGTATAGCGCGACCAATCCAGCTGCTTTATTCATTTAAAAAACTTCGCTTTTGATATAAGAAATAGAAATAGATCTTTTCAATGAAAACAATACATAAAAAAATTTTATCAATACCTACATGTGTATCAAAATTTATTAAGAACAAATGTCATTAAAACACAATTTAAGAATATTTTTTATAAATCGAGTAGATAAATAAAAATGTTTATTCTCTATATGTACGCGTCGTTAGCGAAATAGTTGGGCCCAAATGGTCCCCATAAAAGCCATAAACTAAACATACATACATAGCATTACGCCTCATTACCATAGGAGTAGGCAGAGACTACGTCCTTCCACTCGCCACGATCCTTGCGTATCTCCTTCGCTTCTTTCATTCTCTTTAAACCTTTCATACAACTTCGACGGTTTAGAGTACTGGCCCTGGTCCTTATTTAAAATTTCCTGGTTTTGGTCCAGAAACGTTTGCCTTGGTCTTCACCTTCAACTTTCCCATTCATTCTTGACTCAAAAATCCTTTTTTCAGTCTCCTTTAATTCATTCTCTTTACCTGCCCAAACCATCTAGGCATACCTTTCTCAATTTTAGTCACTACATCTTCTTTTATTCCTCAAAGTTCTCTTATCACACTATTTCTTATTTTGTCACTCTCTTTCAATCCACTCATACTTGTCAACGCTCTCATTTCTACTACATTAAAAGATAACTAGAGAAGAATAAAAAATTAATTTATTATCGGTTTAATATTTGTCTAAAGTGTACTCGTATATAGGAAAAGTGTGAATTTATAGTATTTTAGTTGAACCCCACGATGTTACCCGCATAGTTCTTCCGTTATCCCGTTATTAGTGCAAGTCTACATCGCGAAAGGAACATGTATGACGAATGTCAAATCAAAGGGTACAGGAAATCTCTCAGAAGTTTTGGTTATATCCTGAGCTCCTGGAAATATGCGGAAACAAGTTCGTAGTGAGAGACTGCATCCTAAATTTCAAGTCAATCTGATTAATATTTTTGGGAATTGCACAGTAAGGGGTCGTTTTGCGCTTATATATCCGGATCCCTTGTGAATACGGGAAAATTTGAGAGTGAGCGTCTACCTTGTCTAAAAGTAGCCTATGTCCTTTCTCGGGTTCTTAACTATCCGTGTACCAGATTTCACTAAAATCGGTTTACTAGTTTTATCGTGAAACCGCGACAGACAGACAGTGTTACTTTCCGTACCGGTACCGAGCTTTCTTTTGCCACACCAGCGTACACATCATTAACCCTTCGAGCTTTTTCTGTAGCACTAGTGCCACCGTAGAAATCGTACTCGTAAATATACGGATATTTCATGCTTTCGGTGCGGTAACAAGCCAAGAATATAGATGCGGAAAAAAAACAAACTAATGAATGAAAATTCAAATGTACCAGCTAACTGCTAATCAAGATACTCCTCTAATATTCTACTACAAAGTGTTGGAACAATCTGAACTTCGAACACTGACTTCACCGAAAAGTTTTCGAATATAATTTATACAATATTTAGTAAATTTTCATACGGACTTAACATTTTCAAAATGTTTTTCTGTTGTATAGTAATTTTAATTTGTTTCTTTGGTCTATTCTGAGTTCTTTTAAAATGTTGTATTATAAATATGTTGTATAGAACAATTATTGAGATAAGTATATGATGATAAAATATATGATCAACCGCACGCTAGAAATGAGTCAGATGACGCGCTTTCCGTGACAAGGCTGCAGCTGAAAATCGGCGCCTCGTGTCAGGTGTATGGCACACGGCATATGCCAAGATATCCTGCCTTTTTGGGGCCGTGTGGGGGTAGCACAGCATTTCGATCACTTGCTATGGCTTAAATGCTGTGCAATCAATCAAAAGTAATTACGAGTATTTTAATTATTTCTACAATATATCACACTGCTCTAAATAAAGTTTTCTTTCTTTCTTTTATTTTCTTTCTCTTATTTGAGGCATCTGGGATAGTCCTTTTTTATGGTGGGAAATGCCTTTATGCTCCCTGAAACTACCTCATTGGTCTAGTGGTTAGCATGTTCGACTACAGACATAAGGTTCTGGGTTCGAGTCCCAGGTCGGACTAATTCGAAATCGATATTGAGTTTTCTATTAAGATTTTCTCAATATTTGCCCGAAGTTGGGAAGTTGGCGGTGTGCACCACCCCCGTGCCTCGGAGAGCACGTTAAGCCGTCGGTCCCGCGCCTGATCTCTCTCCGGTCGTGTCGGATTCCCGTCACATCGGACTATGAGAGTGAAGGAATAGAGAGTGCACTTGTGTACTATGCCTGCCAATCCGCAGTGGACCAGCGTAGGTCTATGCTCTAAAAACCCTCTCTCATGCGAGTGAGGAGGCCTGTACCCGGCAGTGGGACCTTAATGGGCTGCTACTTACCTTTTTTTACCCAGAGACTAAGTGGGACTCGCTGGTAAGCCAGAATACCTACTAAAACCCAGCGATACCCTCCGCATCTTTTTGTGGAGCACCAGAGGAGTGGTAGACACAATCTACCCTGGCACTCCGGAAGATTCCTCTGGGAAACATAAGAAGGAGGAAGGGGAAACGCAAATCTACACCTCCTACCTCCTAATCTCCTGCCGTTGTAAAGGAGCGCCCACAGCGTTCTCCCTGAGCTTCTCATGTGCCTCCTTCAGAGAAATAATACTTTCACAGAAGGAGGCCACTGCCTTCCACGGCCAGAGTGTGTTACACTAAATCCACAGGTACATCCCATTCATGGCATGAAGGCGGTTCCTCCTTGTGAAAAATCTGATGCAGATACATGCCGAAAAAACCACGTCCGGTCAGCAACTGCAGCAGCCTGTATGTGAGAGACCTTTGCTCCCTAGATATCCAATATTCTAGGGGGGGGAGGGTCGCTTCACCGTGATCAGATCCACTGTAGGAGATCCACATGCCAAATTTGGATCAGTGCTCTGTCTGCTGAAGACCTGTTCTTCTGGACTTCGTCGGTATCAGTTAACACCCTTCTGGTCCTTGCAACCACCCTGCACTCAAAAGCAGCTGCTAGAACCTCCGCTCACAGCTCGAACTGTACGATACCTTCGTATTACACTAATCCCTACTCTCGGAGCCCTGCATAGGAGGGTTTAATTTACGGTGGTCAGAAACCAGCCCACAACGGTGCTCCGTACAGCGCCATGCTAACAACTACGTAACTACGTCAGCGTTTAGTCTCCTACAGGGTGCCCCCACTTTCGACAACAACCGACCAAGTGCCGCATTAGCATTGATGAGCCAATCAAAATGAAGGTAGTCCGGTTTTTCAGCAATATTGCTAGGCTGTTCGGATGCATTTCCAGTCTTTGCTTATAGTTTTTATAGTAGAGTCTTTGCCTGTGTGCATTTGTAGATGATCATGTATTTCGCTATTGGTAACAAACCAAGGAGCTTCAGATATAGTTCTGTATAATGCTGATATTGGAGTTGCTGGCACTACCCCATAACTGTAGTCTATATGTCCATATAGGCTTGACGACTATCTTGTAAATTAGTAATTTGTTATCTATACTCAATTTACTGTTAGGGCCTAGTAACTACATGAGAGTCTTATAAGTCAGATCGAGATGTTCTCTTTTTGCCTTAACATAGTTTTTCCAAGTTAGTCTACGGTCTAGGTCCATGCCGAGATACGCTGTGTGTTCAAAAAGTATCGCGAATTTTGTTTTTTCAAAAATTATTTATTTATTCATGAATATCTATTTTGTCCCCTTCAAAGTAATCCCCATGAGATATTATACACTTGTGCCAACGGTTTTTCCAATCTTCGCGAAGCAC
>JACTOM010000562.1:9085238-9233506 GCA_015832385.1 Elymnias hypermnestra
TTCAAAGTCAAAGTCAAAATATCTTTATTCAAGTAGGCCTATTACAGCACTTTTGAATCGTCAAATATCGTTTTTTTTTCTATTTATTATTTAAATGAATGACTGATGATAACATAAAAGAACGACTTACAATCTAAAGTTACGAGGGTTCCTTCGCGCCCTGATCTGAGAAGAGCCCACAACAAACTCAGTCGGGTGTACTTTTTTTTTTTTTGTTATCATCATTACAATATTTAATTTAAAAATATTCTATATCTATATATATATAGAGCAATTCATTCACTCCCACGCTTTTTTGTCTTCTAAGTATTCTTTCAAATTATAGAATGATTTCTCAATTAGTTTTCTTTTAATAAAAGATTTAAATTTATTAAGAGACATTTTTGTAACTTCTTCTGGGAGTTTGTTATAGAACCGTATACAGTTACCCTTGAATGACTTGTCAATTTTATGTAGCCTACTAGAATTTACAGCAATTTTATTTCCATTTCTTAAGTTATATGAGGTGCATTCACTTTTCTTCCTAAAAGAGTCAATATTTTTATGGACGTACAACAAGTTTTCTAATATATATACGCCGTGAACTGTCATTATTTTTATTGTTCTGAATTTGTTTCTTAGCGACTCTCTTGGACCCATATTGTAGATCGCACGAACGGCCCTTTTCTGCAGCACAAATATTGCATCTATATCAGCAGCATTACCCCAAAGTAAAATGCCATATGACATAATGCTGTGAAAATAACTGAAATAGACCAGCCTGGCAGTTTCAACGTCCGTAAGACGGCGAATTCTTTTAACCGCGTAAGCCGCAGAGCTGAGCCTGTTCGATAGACCTCTTATATGGGGCCCCCACTGTAGTTTACAATCTAAAGTAATGCCTAGAAAAACGGTACTATCTACCAGATCAAGTTCCTCATTATTAAGTTTAACAATGGTTCTCACTTGCTTTACGTTTGGTAATGTGAATTTAATACATTTTGTTTTTTTTTTTTTGTTTCAATGATATCTCTATTACTTTCCTTTTAAGAAAACTTGCATCTTCGTAACATTTTCTTACAAAAACAAGGATTTTAATCACGTTTTACACGTCAAATAGACAATAAATAAACTGTTCCTTTATTTGTCTGTTTGACTGACATTCCTGTTTATTGTCATATAGTTAACATCATCATAACGTATTGTACATAGATATGCAAATTAACAATTAGCACTTAGTAAATTATAGTGTTTATAGAGTTAGCTCGCAAGTTCAAGCCTAATTCACGCTTATTGACACTGCTTTGACAAAATCATACAATATAACAGGAAAAATTATAGCAATGAAATTAAAACAATGAAGTTTCGTTTCATTGTAACATTTCTTTTTCAAAGAAATTGGTAAGGCTATATATAACCCTAAGTAAGTCTTAATCCAATGGGAATATGTCAAAACCCTTTCTTAGTGAGCGTTTACATCGCGAAAGGAAGACTAATGGCGAATTTCAAGTCAAACAGTTATGAAGTTATCGCAATGATAGTTTTTCGTTTATATATCCCGATTGAAAGGATATACGCAAGAACCCGTACCTTGGGAGCGTCTACGTTACAACAAGATTATATGTACCAAATATCAAGCCAATTAGACTTATAGTTTCGGAGATTTTATAGTGAATGAGTATTTCACTATATATTTCGACGCTAGAAAGCAAACACGTAGTAATCCGTGAAATATTATTTAAATATGTTAGAGTCAATCTATTTATTAAAAAAATATAAGTATAGTATCAAAATATGATGGACTCTAGTCAGGAAGTTTTGATTTTTCTGTTCTAATGAAGACTTGGATTTGCAGTTTACGTATTTCATATCTAGCGTCGATATGTGTATGTAAGGTGAAGTAAGGTAAGTAGCAGACCATTAGCATCCCACAGCTGGCCACAGACCTCCTCACTCATTGGAGAGAGGGTTTTTAGAGCATAGACCTCTGCTTTACAGTGGATTGGCAAGTATATTTATTTATTTAGCTTTATTATATTAACAAATAAAACACATACAGCAAAAGAGTTTCCCAAGATATATATTTCTTATAATTACAATTAAAAAGTAAGTGTAGTCAAAGTAAAACGATAAAATAATCTACTTCAAAATCAAATCAAAATCAAAACATTCTTTATTCAATTAGGCTCAAAAAGCACTTTTGAATCGTGAGTAGTCTGTCCGTTGGTAACAAATCTACTGATTCGGAAAGTTGAATTCGCTTAGAAGAAACCAGCAAGAAACTCAACAGTTACACTTTTAAAGATAGTTTTGTATGCTATAATGTGTAATATATTGCTTCTGTGAGCAACTGAAATCAAGTCCAAAAATTTCTATCGCTTAAGTAATCTTCAACATTATAATATGCCTTTTGTAAAAGGATGTTTTTGACATATTCCTTAAAATTATGTGCAGACAAATCTAAAACTGATTAAAGTATCTTACTAAAAATGCGTATGCTCAACCTAACCTAACAAATGATTTCTGAACCTTCATTACTCTAAAATATGGAATTACAAGTTTGTTATTATTTCTTGTATTAAAATCGTCTATTTCATTTTTCTTATTGAATAAATGTATACTATCACGGATATATAAGATATTATTAAATAAATATTGCAACGATACTGTGAGAATTGATGTTTCTTTAAATTTATCTCTTAGAGAAACACGAGATCCTAATTGATGTATGGCCCATATTGCTCCTTTTTGTAAAATCAATATAGTTTTTTTAATGTCCGCCGCCTTACCCCCTAACAGTATGCCGTAAGACATAATGCTGTGAAAATAAGCGAAATACACCATTTTAGCAGTTTCAACATCAGTGTAATGTCTAACTTTTCTAACAATAAATGCAGCGGAACTAAGTTTACTTGCCAGAGTCTTAATATGGGCGCCCCACTGAAGCCCAGAATCTAATGTTATACCTAAGAATACTGTAGATTTAACTTTCTCTACAGAAATATCATTAATTCCAATATTTATACACATTTCTTTTGCATTTGGCAAAGGGAATCCAACATACTTAGTATTAGCCGAGTTTAATATTAAATTATTTACTGAAAACCAATGTGAGACTAGGACACTATTTACATCGTCAAAATTTTCCTTTATTTTTTTATTTCTATTGATCTTGAGTATCAAGGACGTGTCATCAGCGAATAGCAATAGAAAAGGGCAAAGTATTGATCCTTGTGGGACACCCATTCTTACAGGTGATCCCGACTGGTAATTCTTCCTATTTGAAACATTGATACAAAAATTTTATTTAGCGAGAGAGAGATGAAATAAATCAAATTCGGAAATGTAGCATCTTTTATTTTACTATTTTATACATTATATATACTTACTTATTAAAGCTAAGCGCATTGTATTTTATCTTTTGTGTATTTAAAATAAGTATCACAAAGCATCGAGTAAAAACACCCATCCATAAACTTGTCAATCCATTAAAAACTTTCCGCAGATACGTCAAAGCTAATACGAGTGGTTTTATCGGTAATCCCCATTTTAAAATAATACACTACGAAGTAGGTAGTCGTTTTAAAATATCCTACTTCAATTAAATATTTCACATTCAAATATTTGTTATACAAGTAGGCTTTTTTTTACTACGACTTAGAATCTAAAGTTGCGAGTGTTCCTTCGCGCATTGTCCTGAGAAGAGCCCACAAAAAACTCAGTCAAGTTTCCTTTTTCTCCGCATCATTATAATATATATTTTTAATTAATTCTATTTCTATTTGAGCAATGCACTCACTCCCACGCATTGTTATCTTCTTAGACGTCCTTCTAATTATAGTATGATATCGCAATTAGCCTTCCTTTAGTAGCCTCGTCGTGGAGTAGCGTGGTGGGTTTAACTTCTAAAACTCTCTCTTCTATGAGTGAGGCGGCTTCTAACCAAAAGTGGGACATTCAGAGGCTGCAACTACATCATAAAGTATTTTTTATTGCTTACAAGTAAACGCTAGTCAGAAAATTGAATAATAATAATGATCATAATTATTAGTAAATTAATAATATGTTCATAATTTTAACTTTTTTTTAACAATTATTAAATATTAAATAGGATTTCATAATAAAAGTCAAATTCTTTTTTTGTATAAAGGCTCCAGCACCGGTTTGAACCTAATTGACTATTTAAGGAAGAATCCGGCAAGAAACTCTATATTCTTTTAGTCCTTTTTTATCCATGTTATATTTAATATAAATTACAATAAAATACATCGCCAAAATCCATTATCAATAAATATAAAAACAAATAACACACAATTATCGTTATGACATATTAAAAAGACATCCGTTTTAATTCAAATAATTTGTAACGCTGACACAACTAACTTGAAACACAATAACTGGTAGCTAACGCTGATTAAAAACTGAGAACTCAAGTAAATTCTACGAATATATGTACCTTTTATTAAAATATAATTTTATTTGAAATATATAGATGATATCTAAGATGTAAGTTTGTTAACACGGTAAAAGGAAATTTATTTTGTATGGTCTCTACACACCTTTGAGTGCGAATGGACATTTTTTCATTGTTGAAATAGGTAATTAGTCTTACTGTCTAAGATGGAAGCGCGTTCATCTGGTATGAGGGAATTTACCTCTTATAGGTTCGAACAGGAACACAAGACGCTCGATAGACGGTACGTCTGCTGTTAGATAACCCACTCTTTGCTGCAGCCTCCCACCAGTCCAGACTTAGACAAACTAGAAAATGCAATTTCCTAAATTCGCCCAACCTGGGATCGAAACCTGGACCTCCACTTACGACTATGAATCTGTTAAGTCGTATTTTAATAAAATATGCAAAATTATCTTTAATTGAGAGATAGATAAGGTAAATAGCAACTCATTTACGTTCCACTAGGTACAGGTCTCGTCATTCATATGAGAGACGGCAGGCGTAGTATGCCATGCTAATCACTAGACCAAATTCGGCACAGCATAGTATGCAAATAAGTAAGTAGCAGCCCTCACGTCTCACTGCTGGACACAGGCCTCCTCACTCCGAGGCGAGGGTTTTTAGAGAATAGACCCACCACGCTACTCCACTGCGGATTGGCAGGCATAGTACACAAGTCCACTCACTATTCCTTCACTTTCATAGTCCGATGCGACGCCAATCTGATACGACCGGAGAGATATCATGCGCAGGATCGATAGATTGACGTGCTCCCCGAAGCATGGAGGTGGAGCACACCGACAACTTCCCAATTTCGGGAAAATATTGAGAAAATCCTAATAGAAAACTCAACATCAATTTTTGAATTCGTTCCACTCGGGACACGAACTCGAGACCTCATGTTTATAGCCTTGACCAATGAGGCAGAAGCAGGCAATTGAGAGACTGATTTTATATTAATATAATAGCAACATAATTTTCTCATTTCATCATTTATTACGATACAATTATTCACAGTAACAACTAACATGCGGAAATTTATTGCTTGAATACCAACGAGTTATTTGTGGGCTTATACCAAAACTCCCTGAAATGATTATACTTTAATTGGAATAAAATAATAACGAAGTCAAAGTGTTTGAATGTTCATTTTTATGCTTTTTATGTGCGAGTACTCGCTTTTCTTGCAGAGGTGCGGGGTTCGATCTCCTTTAGGATGAATGAGGATATAACATTTTCTAATTTGTCTAAATCTANACGGTACGTCTGCTGGTAAGTACCGACTCTTTGCTGCAGCCTCCCACCAGTCCAGACTTAGACAAACTAGAAAATGCAATTTCCTAAATTCGCCCAATGTGGGATCGACATCTGGACCTCCGCTTACGACTATGAATCTGTTAAGTCGTATTTTAATAAAATATGCAAAATTATCTTTAATTGAGAGATAGATAAGGTAAATAGCAACTCATTTACGTTCCACTAGGTACAGGTCTAGTCATTCATATGAGAGACGGCAGGCGTAGTATGCCATGCTAATCACTAGACCAAATTCGGCACAGCATAGTATGCATAACCATAGTATACCAAATAAGTAAGTAGCAGCCCTCACGTCTCACTGCTGGACACAGTCCTCACCACTCCTAGGAGCGATGGTTTTTAGAACATAGACCCGCCACGCTACTCCACTGCGGATTGGCAGGCATAGTACACAAGTACACTCTCCATTCCTTCACTTTCATAGCCCGATGCGACGGCAATCTGATACGACCGGAGAGATCGATGGATTCACGTACTCCCCGAAGCACGGAAGTGGAGCACACCGACAACTTCCCAATTTCGGGAAAATATTGAGAAAATCCTAATAGAAAACTCAACATCCATTTTTGATTTCGTTCGTTTATAGCCTTGACCAATGAGGCAGAAGCAGGCAATTGAGATACTAATTTTATATTAATAAAATAGCAACATAATTTTCTCATTTCATCATTTATTACGATACAATTATTCACAGTAACAACTAATATGCGGAAATTTATTGCTTGAATACCAACGAGTTATTTGTGGGCTTATACCAAAACGCTCTGAAATGATTATACTTTAATTGGAATAAAATAACAACGAAGTCAAAGGGTTTAAATGTCCTTTTTTATGCTGTTTATGTGCGAGTACTCGCTTTTCGTGCAGAGGTCCGGGGTTCGACCTCCGTTAGCATGAATTCAGAATAAAACATTTTCTAATTTGTCTGAATCTAGATTGGTGGCTTCGGCCGTGGTCAGTTACTACCCCTTTTTTCACGTTGGGAAATGCCTTTACGTACCCCGTTCAAACTAAATCTAAACGGGGGCTCACTGGCTAAGCAAGAATACACCACTAAAGCCCCGCGATGTCCTCCCCATCCTTTAGTGGAGCAACAGAGGATCGGTTGACGCAATTTTCCCCGGTACTCCAGGATACTCCTGCTGGGAACTTAGGAAGGAGCAGCACAAATCTACGCCTCCTACCTCCCAACCTCCTGCGTCGGAGAAGAGAAGCGTCTATAGAGTCCTTCCTCTGCTTCTCATGTGCCTCCTTCAGGGAAATAACAGATTCGCAGAAGGAGGCCACTGCCCTCCACTCCCTTTCATTAGTGAGCATTGCCCCAACTATGCCCTCCAACGAAAGATCCCCTCCGACCAACGACGACAGAAACTGCCGCTGGGGTCTCCATGCTGGGCATTGTACCAGATGGCAGGCGGGCGTTTCCTCTCGGCGAACAATCTGATGCAGGTACTTACCGAAACAACCATGTCCAGTCAGCACCTGCACCAGCCTATATGAAAGAGATCCGTGGCCCCTAGACAACCATGTCTCTAGATGTTGACAGATCGCCTCCACCGTAACCAGACCACGTAGTCTTCACGCCACCTCCGGATCAGTGTTCTCTCTGCTAAAGATCCAATCCTCCCAACATCATCGGCATCCGTTGGTGCCCGTTCGATACTTGCAGCCGCCCTGCGCCGATAGGCGGCTGCTAGAGTCTCCGCCCGCAGTTCCCAAGGAGGGTCGCCTGCCAAAAGAGTTGCCGCCGTCCGCGAAACTGTACTGTATCCCTGTATTACTCTGACCGCTATTATTAGCCAGTTACCAGCCTACAAGAACGTACCGTAAAGCAAGAGATTTGTGTTCCATTCCGTAGAAACCATTACAGGTAAATAACCTATTACCAGATTAAAGCGCTTCCACTTTAGATTATATCATCATTTACCATCAGGTGTGATCTTAGCCAAGCGCTAAACCCTCAGCAATAAAAAAATACCTGTACTTACTATAAAACAAAATACTCTGTTGCGTTTTATGAATGATAAATTGATCGAAATACAACGATAATTGTTTGAACTGACGGAAAACTCAAGCTGTCGGGGATCTGTTCAAAAAATTAAATAATTCTTTATTCAAGCAGGCTCAAAAAGGACTTTTGAATCGTCAGTAAACTGTCCATTGATAACCAATCTACCAGTGGTTCGTAAAATTGAATCCGCTGAGAAGAAACCGGCAAGAAACTCAACGTTTACTCTTTTAAAGATAGTTGTGTATGTTACAATCTGTAATATTTTGCTTCTGTGTGCAACTGGAATCAAGTCCAGACATTTTTATCGCTTAAATAATTTTCAACATTATAATATACTTTTGTAAAAGTATGTTTTTGACATATTTCTTAAAATTATGCGGAAGCAAATCTAAAATTAATTAAAAATTCTCAAATGTTATTGAAAACATTGTATACCTTAGGAATATGATAAAACAATGAATACTGGGATATCCCTCTTTTATACTTCTTATCTTTTAAGAATAACCCATTATAACTATTAAAAAAGTTGTTATGTACAATGCCGTAATTGAAAAATATTCAGACAAATTATTATAATCTATTGCACTATAGGCCTCTATACGTCAGAAGTTTAATCGATGATTATAGTTAACGTAATCATGAGCCGATCGTAAACAATTTGAAGTTATCAATGTTTTATAAGTTAATAGTTTAGTCTGTATCATCTACCTAATAAGATGTATTAAAATATTAACAACAGTGTTGATGTTGCATTTAAAACAAAGCTCATTTGACTCATCAAGTATTCAATGAACGACAGATATATTTAAGCATGTTATGCTCTATTACCCGAGTGAAACCGAGGCAAATCGGTAGTATTCTAGTAAAATATAGTTAACACTGGTCAATAAATTCTACAGACTTCCCTCTGTATTAGAAACCCCATAAATCTTTGCTTAACTTTGTGTTCCGTATAAATTACAGCTAATTGTAAATTTCCCCTAATTTTCCTATAAATCTACAGTTTGTTCGCGTTAAGACCATGTGAACTTGACCTTGTAATTAGAAGCGGGGCAAGGGGCCAACAATGATAACTCAGTGCATTCTTAACGTGAACGAATTGTAAAGCCTATCATGGCTTTAGATTGTGGTGAGACTCATGGATTCTCCCCTGGGAAAATCCCGGATTCGAATCCAGATATCGTTAAAATTCGATGTATAAAAATTAAACTTAGGTACTGACTGTTGCAATCTATCGTTGTGTATTGATGGAGATTGATGGTGATTTTGGAGTATGTGTAACCTGCGAACCCGCTGTAGAGCAGCGTGGTGGACCTATGCTCTAAAACCCTCTCTACGAGTTTTTTAACCCAGTAATCTGTACGCGCTTGGTTAACGAAAATAACAGTATTATCCCGTCCCGACACGGACGTTTTATGCGTCAATTGCTCCGCGGGTCGAATGACGCTAAAGAGGCTCTCGGAACTCAAATGTTCGTGAAAGACTACCAAATGTCACGATTTTTATATACAAAGCTGTTTTTTGTTTATTAAATTAATATTCTGGTGTAGCGTCATAATGCACTAAATTTTGAAAAAATTGAGACCTTTTTTTATAGGCTCATATCTTATAAATTAAAACTTACCTCAAAGGTGTTCGTTGTTATTCACATCACTTATATAGTCCAAAACACAAATAATCACTCACAGTTTACAAAATACCACAAAAAGACTTCGACGCGACACACGCACTGTTACTAACGGTCACTTTGTAACTGATTTATTTTTTCTATTGTCTGGGCTTATCTCTATGCATATTGTTTACGAAAAGCGAAATAGATAATACACATTATGACTTAGAAATAAAGAGGTGCTAATATTACCAATTGCCCGTGTTGAGACAGTACTATGGTATCATGTCAACTAGTAGTTGAAATGGTAAGTTTGGACGTTAAAATGCTACTGCTTATTAGCTAGGTATACATAGATTAGACATGTAAGTCATAAGAGACACAAAGAGTATTTACAGGTGCGTGCCTAAGATTTATCCTGGGTTTCTTTTAAACAAGTAACCACATATCTTTTCTAGCCAATTACTAGGTTATTAGAGTTTCTAAATATTGAAATAAATTTCCTAAAATATAAGACCCCTTTTAATGACGTTAAGAATATTTTTAGTGGGCGTTGTTTTTACAAAGCCGCGTCTTTTACCAGGGCGTTTCTGAAACTCTATTTGCATTCCCCAAGGGTATCGAGCCAATATCTTACGAAAATTTCTTTTAATGGTGAAAGAATTTTTAATAGCTTTTATAGAAATTTTATTACTTTTCTAAAGACCTAAGTAAGTTTCACTCTGTTATTATTCCGTAACAAGATTTATTATTGTTAAAATTGAGGAGCTTGTTATGCCTACTTGAATAAAGAATATTTTGTAATCTAAACGTACAGTGTGTAAATAAAGGTATAATTAGCAGTTGCTCGCGTAGTTTAAAATCCCGTGGAAAGATGGAGAGTGAGTAATGAGTGAGGTAAGTTTGTTGATGTAAAACTATCTTCGCTTTATTGTCTTTCAAATAAAACCAGTTTCGGGCACATGAGTCGGATGGTTTTAATTTCAAAAGCCTTTAATGATCACAGGTAGTTTTTGGTGTTTCATAATCTTATAAATTTTTATATACTCTTATTTTCATTCTTAATGAAGTCTTCTACAAGGTTATCAGGAAGAGATTGCTTCAAAGGAATAAGACCGCCTTTTTTCCATGCCTAATAACGTTTTTTCCTTGACTAGTGCTTGATTGTTATCACACTTGATAGTAAGTGATGATACAATTTAAGATGGTAGAGCGCTAATCTGTAAAGAACGGAACATAAATCTCTTTGATTACCGGTACATTTTCGCTGGTAAGGTGGTAACTAACCAATCCGGACTAAGACAAATTAAAAAATTCAATTTCCTTAATTCACCCTACCAGGGATCGAAACCAGGACCTCTGCTTGCTAAGCGAATACTCGCACCAATGCGCTAGCGAAGCCATCGAAGTGTGGTGTACAATAAACTATTGATAAAAATTGAAAGAAATATATTAAAAATCTGCCGCAGCGTAAAGATGTGGTCTATGGTACCAAAGCCTTTTCGGAATCCCGCTTGTTCGGGAGGCTGGAAGTCGTCAAATCTGTGAACGAGGCGATTAGTAATGACTCTCGAGAACAGTTTGTAGACATGACTTAACAGCGCGATGGGTCTGTAGTTCTTCAATAAGGTGTTGTCGCCCTTCTTGAAGAACAGAACCACCACGCTCCTATGCCATGCCTCCGGAACTGTGCCATCGAGGATGACGGAATTGAACATTCGCTGAAGGACTTTGAGAACCGGTTTTCCTCCCGCCTTCAGGAGTTGTGCTGTGATTCCGCCATCACCTGGTGCCTTGCTGTCCTTCATCTGTTTGAGAGCCATACTAATCTCGTAGAGACTGACGTCCGGGATGCCTTCAGTCTAGTGTCGGGTTAGTTTGGCTCTGGGATCTGCAGCCAAATAGTCAATAGGTTTGAGAGTCGATGAGTATAGCTATCCATAGAACCTCTCGACCCCGCTCAAAATCTCTGTTTTCGACGCAATGAGCTTGCCATCACTTGTCCTCAGCCGCTTAAACTGGCGCTGACCAACAGACAGGTCTCTTGCGAACACTTTGGAGCCCTTATTGCGTTTGGAGCCCTTATTGGCAGGCATAGTACACAAGTGTACTCTATGTTCCTTCACTTTCATAGTCCGATGTGACGGAAATCCGACACGACCGGGGGGAGATCAAGCGCAGGACCGACAGCTTAACGTGCTCTCCGACGCACGAGGGTAGATCACACCGCCAACTTTTTCCCATCCTCAGGCAAATATTAAGAAAATCTTAATAGAAAACTCAATATCGATTTCGAATTGGCCTGACCCAGGACCCGTATCCAAGACCTCGTGCCTGTAGTCGTATATGCTAACCAATGAACAGGCTGGAGCAGAAAGTTAAGTAAATTGTTTGAAAATATTACAATAAGTATTAGTAGTATCGAAAAGTCAAGTTGCCTGGGAGTTTTCATCGAAAACGTTGTATGCTATAATATAAAGCGCATTTCTCACACTTATGATGGGTCTCGCTTGATACCGAGCGTAATCAGACAGAAGTCATCGTTATTATAAATACTTTAATTGGTTTTATGCTAAAATTCGACGCATAAATTTCATTTGATTCTACGTCATTGGAAGTCACTAATATGTAGTTCAAGGGCACACGGTTATATTTCAAATTTCTCTAAACCATGCGGATGTATTAGAAAATCAAATCGATTATTTTGTTACGGAAACGTTGGAGTTCAGTTAACATGCTTTGTTTATTTATACACAGTAATTTATAGTTCACGAATCTAAGACCTGCTTTCTGTGTGTTATCCATGTATCTTTAGAACCAAAGTTATGAGATTAGGTAATAGTGTTTAGTGAAATACTTTCACTGGTATTTGGTATTCAAAATACACTCCAGTTTATTTCTTTTGTATAATTAGATATTTTATTATATCACAGTGGACTTTTTGGTTTAATATATCTTGAAAATTTATAGCTTACTAGCAATGCCCCGCGGTTTAACCCACTCTGATACCGATCTCGTGGCAGTGCAAAGTCTACTATAGATAGTCGGAATATAGATTAATGCCCACGTTGATACCGATCTCGTGGCAGTGCAAAATCTATTATAGATAGTCGGACAATAGATTAATGCCCACGTAGATACCGATCGTAGCAGTGGAAAGTCTACCATAGATAGTCGGACTTTAGATTAATGCCCACGTAAATACCAATCTCGTGGCAGTGGAAAGTCTACTACAGATAGTGAGACTATAGGTTAATGCCCACGTAGATACCCATCTCGTGGCAGTGGAAAGTCAACTATATAGATAGTCGGACTATAAATTAAGGCCCACGTAGATACCGATTTCGTGGCAGTGGAAAGTCTACTATATAGATAGTCGGACTATAGATTAATGCCCACGTAGATACCGATCTCGTGGCAGTCGAAAGTCTACTATATAGACAGTCGGACTATAGATTAATGTCCACGTAGATACCAATCTCGTGGGAGTGGAAAGTCTACTGTATAGAGATACTCGGACTATAGATTAATGTCCACGTAGATACCAATCTCGTGGCAGTGGAAAGTTTACTATATAGATAGTCGGACTATAGGTTAATGCCCACGTAGATACCGATCTCGTGGCAGTGGAAAGTTTACTATATAGATAGTCGGACTATAGGTTAATGCCCACGTAGATACCGATCTCGTGGCAGTGGTAAGTCTACTATATAGATAGTCGGAATATAGATTATTGTCCACTTAGATACCGATCTCGTGGCAGTGGAAAGTCTACTAAGACGGACTATAGATTCGTTTTTGTTAGAAGTTAGAAAACTTTTATTTCACTTGATTGTTATAAATAAAAACAAAAATTCAATATGCAAACCTTTCTTCTATAATATTATAGAAGAGATTTATTTGTAATATTTTATCGTCTCAGAACTTTCCTTAACACGTTTGACATAGATTTTTAGTATTCGACTCAGGATATATTATCGAGATTTTTCAATTCGTTATATCTTTTCAATGGAATGTCTAATTTTAAAATTTTAAAAAGTATTTTACAGGAATTGAAACGGTCTTGACATTTCATAAAAAGAATAAGGATTAATACCGACGTATGAATATTATGGTTTGATTATTGTCAGCACGTTTATTAAACTTAAGATGTAAAAAGTAGTTATTATGGCACAACTACAGTAGTTGGGCATACTCGTATAGTATTGCAGATTTTTTATAGATATTAATACGTTCTATAATGTTGTAGAACAATTTTTTGTTTTACCTTCAAATAGTTTTCGCAGAGCACGCGACAACAGATTGGGTTACATTAATGCAATTTTCATAGTGAACCCTATTATTTCTGAGAAAGTAATGTCGCATATGAAAATGCGACCTTCTAATAGCGAGAAGCTTTTGTGTGAAAATGTAACAAACTTACATACATACAAAAACACAAATGTTTCCTCTTTAGAACATTAGTTTAGATTCATTGATAATCCAATAGCGTTTCTAACAATTATTACGTAGAGAAGTAAATATACTTACAATAAGGCCTATAATTTATATGTATAATTATTTTGTAAATATCAAAATATTCTTTATTCAAGTAGGCTTAAAAAGCTCCTTTGAATCGTCAATAGTCTGTCCGTTGGTAACAAATCTACCACCGGTGCGGAAAGTTGATTTCGCTGAGAAGAATCCGGCAAGAAACTCAACGGTTACTCCTTTAAACATAGCTTTTTTGTAGGTTACAATGTGTTTAGCTTTCATGTGCAACTGGAATCGTGCCCAAACATCTTTGTCGCTTAAACCTTCAACCTTCAGCCTTTTTTAATAGGACACTTTTAACATACTTCTTAAAGCTATGTGGAGGCAAACCCAGAAGTGATTCAGGTATCTTATTAAATATACGTATGCTCAACCCGACAAATGACTTCTGAACCTTTTTCACTCTAAAATATGGCATTACAAGTTTGTGTTTATTTCTTGTATTAAAATTATATGTTTCGCTCTTTTTGCTGTATAAATAAACATTATCACGGATATATAAAATGTTATTTAATAAATATAATGTAAATGTGTATATCACTGAACTCCTAGAAAACGACAGGACCGATAGAGTTGAAATGTGTTTGTGTGTCTCTGATGGATACGAGTATGTTTTAGTTGGACAATGCAATCTCATAAAAACGAGTGTACCCTTTTTCTCCCTGGTTCGGAAACTACGCGAGTGAAATCGCTGGGAACAGATAGTATTATATATCATTTATAATTAAATAAGTAATTGATAACAACATCGGAACGCAAACCTTTTTGGTTATCGATACGTCTTTTCTCTCATTAGCCAAAGTTTCCAAAACTTTCACTGTTGGAAATCAACATTTGCTAGAGAAGCGATACTTTTAAACAATACCTTAAAAGTTAAGAAGCAGCCTTTTAATGTTCCACAGCTGGGCAAAGGCCTACTCACTCATAAGAGAATCTCATGAGGTTTTTAGAGCACATACCCATCATGTTACGCTACTGCGGGTTGGCAGGCAAAAGAAACCGTAAGCTTAAATGAGCACATACCTCAAATTTTATTATCAATCTATTGCATGTCGCATTATAGATGGCGATGGAGTGGGGGTAAGGTGGTGAAAGGTGCACGGCAGAGTAGTTAAAGTCAGTATTCTGCGCTCATAGCTCATATCATCTGTTTCACTTTATTAATGGTAATTTTAATGGATACTTTTAACCAACGCTACTGTAGATGTAAAGGCTATTCAATAGCCACTTAACTGATAAGGTAATTTATTTATTTTAGCCATGGCCCCGGCATTATTCAATTTCTGAACAAAGGGATACAAAGAAGTGTCATGTGCCTTTTGTGTTCTAGTTAAGCGACTACAAAGGATGCTCATTTGATATAATAACATTCAATAACAAGGTGGTTATATACATTTTTTAATTTATAATTATATAACTTGATAATGCCTGTGTCACACATTTACTCCACAAACGTGGAAACATGAGGAAAGACGTTGTTAATGGAATAGAATTGTAAATCTAAACCGATCAATCTTGAATCATTCTGAGCTTCATTCATCAACTGAGCTCTTAATGTCAATCATAAATACACATACTGTATAAACTCTGTGACTCAGCTCCAAACAAAGTGGAAAGATAGGAGACTACCTCTGAATACTAAAATTAGACTTGTACGAACCCTTGTCTTTACAATGTCTCTCAATGGCGCTGAGATATGGACGTTAAGATCATCGGATCGCAACCGCATGGATGCATTTGAAATGTGGGGTTGGAGAAAAATGCTTCGTATACCTTGGTCAGCACATTAATCCTGTACAAACTAAACATTATATCCAAACTTTCCACCATCCGCCTCAAGAAATACTTGAGTATTTCGATCACGATTGCAATGAAACAGAATGGCATGTAATAACCAGTAAAATTAATGACAAGAGATCCAACGATCGCAGCTCAATCCCAAGATCAATACCACCTTAAAAACTTCAATACTACCACGCCAAATACGTCGCCGAGAACAGATCCCGATAGTATTCCTTAATAAGAGAAAGGACGATCATAGGAGGAGGTGGTCACTACCCTCAGAAATGAGGAAGCGGTGCAAGAACTGAATATTAATAAAGAGTAGCTGTGACCAATAGAATTAGCCACTCAGTTCTAGATTTCCGAGGAAATATGGGAAAATCAGGCTAGCTGTTTAGGAATTATATATATAATAATTTATATAGAATGTGACAAAGGGACCACAATATTGTTGTAACAGTGTTCAATTTCTGGTGTGACAAACGTGAGAGATTCTATTTTTAACGTGTCTTAAGTGGTAGGAAGCTTCTACCGTTACTAGTTATAACCCTTCCTTTGTCGCTGGGATATGCTTTTACGCACACTAGAAGGAGGAGAACTCCTTCCAATTGGGAGTGTGGGACTCGCTAAGTAACCAGAATAGCCACTAAAACCCAATGCTACCCTCGTCATCCTTGGATGAGATTACTAATGGATCCCATTTCGCATGCGTCTATAGGGACTTGGATGATGCCAACTATAACATTATTTTTTTTGTGTTAAAAAGGTATGCGCTTGGCTGCAATGACACCTGATGTTAAGTATTGATGCAACCTAAGAAGTACCGCTCCTGCCTTAGAACTGCCACCTTGACATTAAAAGTACCTAGAGCTTAGGAGTCTGGGAAAACTGAAGCTGATATGGCACCCCGCCCCTTAGCAGTGCGGATCAAAAACGATTGGTTAAATCTTTTGGTGCAGACTTGCGGGATGTCCACTATGTACAAATGCCAATCGTTTCTGTGTCTTGAAGTTCTATATTAAAAAGTCGATGGAGGAACTAGTCGACGCAGAACACTCGTCATTCTCTGATCGAGTTTTCGTGGCTAATGTGTCTCCGTGTTGGGCGATCCAGTGAATCCAATGCATCAAGCTGATACTTGGCCGAGCCGTCCGCAAGGTGGCTGCAGTATACTCCATACACGATTGAACTTGTGCTTGGTATAAATTCGACAGGTGTGAATACTGTGTAAACTATACAGTTTACTGGAATAGTGGGGCATACCTGCGCCTATTGCTGCCCAGCCTCCTTCTATAGAAAGGGGGGGTATCAGCCGCATTCTCCCTTTGCCTCTCATTTGCCTACTTTAGCGAGATTACGGTCTCGCAAAAGAAGACAACCGCCCATAATCCAAACTCTCTGGTGAGCATCACGTCGATAATGCTCTCCAATGAGAGGTCTCCTCTGACCAGACCATATGATTAAGTGTAGCATTAACAGTGTAACTGTAATTTTTTTCATTTCATCATTTTCATTATATACACAGTTAATATGAAAGTTTATATAGTTATTCAATAATTTGGCAATTACCACGACGTACCGGAGTTTACTCCGCGTTGTCTTTGCCAATGTAAATATTTGTTCTCACCTCAAAAAGGTTTTCATGTTTACGAGCGCTATATAAAGATTAATTTAATTTATTACAGTTAAGACTGTTTTTAATACTTCCAGACAGATAATTATCACTTTTAACAGGAAATTGTTTAGTTTTGCATGCTTTCTCATTAAATTTACGAGACATAAATCGTTCGTTAACTATTTATATACATACGAAAGTTTACATTCCATAGCTAAATAAACAGAGCTTAGCTTTCATGATTTAAATGTATTTTGTATATATGAATAAAATTGAATTGTTTATTTTATTATGGTCAGGGGGTACACATCTTTGTCTATTTGTCCGATAGTCATAGTATGGTACACGGGTATGCGATCCCGGCTCCCCGAGCTATTACTGAATCTTCTCAGTCTTCCGAGTCAGTAATATCCTACTACCTTATATTTTCCTTTCTCTTCCTTACAAAGTTCCTATCTTTTTGACCCGTTCCCCCCTTTTATTCCATTTTCCTACCCACTTCCTGCCAGTCCAAGGTGTACCGTGCCGAGGGACTCATGGCTAGGGGCATTTGCCTAGTCGCAAGCGGTGGCCCTGGGACCGGGCGAACCCAGAAATAGGCTAGCCTTATTCTGGCATGCGGGGCTCTGCCAGAATGGACCTATGTTCCCTTGCTACTCGTGGGAACGCAATGGTGATATTATTACATTCCAAAAATGGCGGCGATGAGATTCGCAATCCATCACGTCACGTTCCTAATGGGGGCGAAAAGCGGGCTACCGAGAGCCGCTTTGCTACTTTGAATGTAAGAGGAGGAATGAATGAAAAGATTGATGAAGTATGCCAGATGATGCATGATAGGTGCATAGATGTACTCTGCGTGAATGAGACAAAGAGGAAAGGATGTGATACCACGAAACATAGCCCTTACACAGCTTACTGGTCTGGTGTAAGCAGTGATAAGAGAGGCTGTCAGGGAGTTGGTATCATACTTTCCGAAAGAATGGATGATTGTGTGAAAGAAGTGAAATACGTGAGTCCTAGACTCATCTGGATCAGGCTAAAAGTTGGACTTACTCGGATCTTTGTCTTGGGTGCTTATGCTCCGACGGATCTGGGCACCAGAAAGTCCAATAAAGCCCAAAAAGAAATAGATGAGTATTGGGAAAGTGTGAGTGATACGTTGAATGAATGTGAACCGAATGAGCGAATAATTATGTTAGGAGATTTTAATGGATGGGTAGGTGTGAAACGTGATGGATATGAAAGGACTCTTGGTATGTTTGGTGACAAACGGGTGAATGAAAATGGACGAAGTTTGCTTGGAATATGTGTGGAACATAGTCTTTTTGTGGCAAACACTATGTTTGAGCACAAGGGGATTCATGTGTATACAAGGGAAGAAGGGAATGCTAGAAGTATGATTGATTTTGTAATTGTGGACGAAAAACTGAAGAAGAAAGTTCTAGATGCTCGAGTATACCGCGGGGTCGACATCGATACTGACCACTACCTGGTCGTTGCCCGAATCGGTGGTCTTTTTAATCGGTGGCGCCATAGAAAGAAGGAAACCTCGAGCATTCTTGAACGAATAAAAGTGGAGAGATTGCAAGAAGAGGATGTTAGAGAAGAATATCTGAAAAATTTGAGTGGGCGATTCAAGAGTGAAGACGAAGGAAATGAGATTGAAAGTTTATGGAATAAATTTAAAGATGGAGTGGTTGGTGCTGCTATTGATGTATGTGGCGTGTCTAAAAGGAGGAAAGGTAAGAAAGAGAAGAATTTGTGGATGGACAAAAATGTTCAAGCAGCTGTGTGTGAAAAGAAGAAAGCTTGGTCCGATTGGTTGGCTACAAAAGCGAACCAACGAATGCAAAAGGCAACGAATGATGACGTAAAAAAGGCAAGAATGGAATACAAAAGGGTGAAAGTAATCGTGAAAGAAGCTGTAAGAAAGAAAAAAGAAGAATACAGTGATATGTATGATAGGAGACTTTCTGATGATTTTCAGTCAAACAAAAAGTTTTTCTGGAAATCAATACAATTTGCCCGAGGGAGATCTACTTCCTCGGAGCTTTGTAAAATCAGAAGTTTAGATGGAAGTTTAATAAAAGGAGAAGAATGGATATTGAAGAGATGGAAGGATCATTTTGAAAGTTTGTTTGAAAGAAATGAAGCAGAGGTAAATATGGCCTCTGCGGATAGCAATGAATGTAAGACAAGTGATAGCGAGATTAGTATGGATGACATCATGAAAGCGATAAAAGGTATGAAATCAGGTAAGGCTGCTGGGTATGACAGAGTGTCAGTCGAGATGCTGAAGGCTGGCCGCGGGATTGTGGTAGCTCAGCTGTACTGCCTTTTCAATATATGCTGGGAGAAAGGTCAAGTCCCAAGAGATTGGAGCAAGGCCGTAATTGTCCCTCTATATAAAGGAAAAGGGTCACAGCAGGAGTGCAAAAATTACCGCGGTATCAGCCTTCTTAGTGTCGTCGGCAAATTGTATGCAAAGATATTAATTGAAAGGGTGATTAATGAAACTGATGGGAAAATATGGGACGTGCAAGCGGGATTTAGAAGAGGAATGGGATGTACGGATCAGGTCTTTTCTTTACGGTGCATAACTGAAAAATGTTTGGCTAAACACCAAAAAGTTTATTGCGCGTTCGTAGATTTAGAAAAGGCCTATGATCGAGTGGTGAGGAATGAGCTGTGGTCAACGTTATCTACGTATGGGGTGAGCGGTTGTCTGATCCAAGCATTGAAGTCTCTCTATGAGGGTTCTAGTGCCTGTGTCAGAATAAACGGAGCGTACACGGAGTGGTTTCCTGTCGAAAGAGGTGTTCGACAGGGATGTGTTGCGTCACCATGGCTGTTCAACCTTTTCATGGATAAATGTTTGACAGATTTAAAAGAAAGTATGTATGGGTTAAGAATGAATGAATTACTCATCAAATGTTTACTCTACGCTGATGATCAAGTAATACTTGCGTCATCCGCTAACGAGCTTCAGGAGATGCTAAATATTATGAATGAAGCTTTGAAAGGGAAAGGAATGAAAGTGAATGTAAACAAAACGAAAGTTATGCTTTTTGAACGAGATGAATCTATGATGAATGGCAATATTTTGATAGATGGGGAACAAGTGGAAGAGGTGAAAGAATTTGTATACTTGGGATCTAAATTTACAAAAGATGGAACATGTGAAAGTGATATCGAAAGGAGAGTGAATGCAGGGAATATGGTAAATGGTGCTCTGCATGCTTTTATGAATAGCCAGATGGTGTCTCAAAGGGCTAGACTGGCAGTGCATGCTGGAGTGTTGGTGCCAACACTTATGTATGGTAGTGAAAGTTGGGTATGGCAGAAGAATCACAAAAGTAAAATAAATGCGGTAGAGATGAGAGCGTTGAGAAGCATGAGTGGATTAAAACTGAGTGACAGAGTAAGAAATAGTGTGATAAGAGAACGTTGTGGTATAAAAGAAGACGTAGTGACTAAAATTGAGAAAGGTATGCTTAGATGGTTTGGGCATGTAGAGAGAATGAATGAAAGGAGACTGACAAAAAGGATTTATGAGTCAAGAGTGAATGCGAAAGTTGGAAGGGGAAGACCGAGGCGAACGTTCCTGGACCAAATCCAGGACATTTTAAATAACGGCCAGGTCAAGAGTACTCTAAACCGACGAACTTGTATGAAAGATTTAATGAGATTGAAAGAAGCGAAGGAGATATGCAAGGATCGTGGCAAGTGGAAGGATGTTGTCTCTGCCTACCCCTATGGGAATAAGGCGTGATGCTATGTATGTATGTATGTTATTTTATTATTGCTGACGGGTAAGCACTTGAATTTGGTTTCACATAATGGTAAGTGAAGATACAATCAAAGATATTAGCATGCTAGCCTGGTAAGAGATAATTTATCTCTTATTGTTTCTACACAGCATCGTATCAAAAGGTTACTTTGTGCTTTGTGGTCTTAACTGGTGGTAACTAGCCACGACCGAAACCTCCCACTAATCTAGACTCAAATAAGTTAGAAAATTCAAATTTTTTAATTTAACCTGATGGAAATCAAAATCAAATCAACCCTTACGTCAGTGAAGCCATCAAGGAAAGTAATTTGCCTGGCAATACTTTTGCTTTTGGTTTTCAATACATCATTTTTTGCATGGTGGTATTTGCTAGTACGTTCGTAATTAGCCATGACTGAAGCCTCTCAACCAGTCCAGACTTAAATGAATCCAAAAATTTAATGTCCTTAATTTGCATTACTGGGAATTGAACTTCGAACCTTGAAGAAACAAACACTTTGCGACAACTAAACCGACTAAACTTGACCTACATTTGTATATCGTCGTCGTCGTTGTCACTTCAACCGATGGATGTCCACGCGGCTACCGGCGACCCTCTTTATGTCATCGGCCCATCTTGTGAGGGATCTACCTACACTGCGCCGTCCGGTGCGCGGTCGCCTCTCCAGCACCTTCGGGCCCCACCGTCCATCGGTCCGTCGGACTATGTGCCCCGCCCATTGCCACTTCAGGTTCGCGATTCCTAGGGCTATGTCGGTGACTTTGGTTCTGCTACGGACCTCCTCATTTCTAATTTGACCACGTAGACAAACTCTAAGCATAGCCCTCTCCATCTCTCCATCGCATGCTGACTGACTCTGAGCTTTTGTGTATATAGACAGATATACATATCGACTGACTCTACGTATAAAGAAACCAAATTTCATAAGACATTGTTTAAAAGAGAAATTGTTTATTATTATTCTACATTTTGTACTAATGAGCTATAAGATTGAAAAAATGCGATAATAAACATTCACAAATGCAGCGATATAATCATCTAAATGACTGAAAACGTCAAACATCTCAAATGTAAAATGACTCTTTAAACGTAGGGAATATCCATATAAAGTCGACCCCGAATAAGTGAAAGTTCAAAGGACCGTTATATTTTTCTCGCTTATACAGGTTTCTCTTTATCCCGATTTTCTCCCTTATAGATACATACAAGGGGAAAATTTATAGGACGATCGTAAGACCTGTCATCCTGTATGAATCAGAGTGCTGGGCCACCAAAGGGGAGAATGAAATGAAATTGCATGCAGCGGAGATACGAATGTTGAGATGGATGTGTGGAGTGACAAAATTAGATAAGATTAGGAATGAGTATATTAGAGGAAGTGTGAAAGTAGCACCAGTGACCGAGAAGCTAAGGAGTGGAAGGCTATCCTGGTATGGACATGTCATGAGAAGGGAGGATAGCCATTTATGCAAAAGGGTCCTAAATATGATGGTAAGCGGCAAATGCCGGACGAGGGTGACCAAAAAAAAGGTGTGGAAGAACTGTGTGAAAAAGGATATGTATGGATAAAGTGAAGTGGCGAAAGAAAACATGCTGTGCCGACCCCACTTAGTGGGATAAAGGCAAGTAAATGATGATGAGATACATAGATGCCCATTATTACTCATTGAGGTTAAATAGATGATATAGTAAATAAATATACGCATGAGTTACCCGACACAACTTTAATATCATAAAGATTCATTGTGACATTCTGAGAAATTGTCATAAACATCAACAAATTGGAAACTTGACTGTCACGTATAGAGGTATCGATAAGTACCAGTTTCAGATATACAGGTCCACACACAGATATCTGATGGTCTTCTAGTCTCTTATCGAGGGTTCTCTCTCCTATAAAGGTTTTAGAGCTTAAAACTGTTCGGATCAGGCAATTATTCTCTTTTAAAATGGTTTCTCACTTATACAGCTCTCTCTTTTCCAGGTTTAAGTTACAACGATATTATATATATTAATTTCGGTAACAACTAAACTAAACATTGTCACAAATTACTTATTTTTGTGGAAGTAAAATGATACATAAATAATCATAAATCATAGAACAAAAAAAAACAAGATACATGAGGTTTTTAAACTTTGCTACAAAACTTTTGTTTTTCTTGTTTATCGTCTGCGAAAATGAAATATACAATAATATTTTTCTTAATTAATTGTAGAATATGGTAGTACTGACGTCGTGAAATATTGGAATTAACCTGACTGGAATCTATTGGGGATTCTAAATCAGAACACCAATAGGTGATGCTCATTCTTTGTAGAAGAATAGGAGTATTAAGATTATGTTTGAAAGGAAAACGCTGGCCTGTAAATAGGTAATTAAAAAAATTGTAATGCTTACTATTAAGTGAATGAGAGTACTCGCTTTGCTAGATGTCCTGAGTTCGATTCTCGGTGCCACCAAGCAAAAGATTTGCTCTTCAGTAGGATGTTGTATAAAAGCCATTAAGGGGTAAATTATCTCTTACCAGATTGACGCGTTACCTTTTAGACCTTTTGTACCTTTAGTACCTGTAAAAGAAAGTTTTGACTGTAGTCCATAATTTATTATAAAATTTAAAACATCTTCCAACTCATGTTTGTAAAGAAGTGTTAAAATATTCCATATTATAATTCACGAGAGTTTTTTCACTCATAAATTCTAAGTAATTTCTAAAATGTTTAACTCAGTGTATTCATTACTGCATATCTCTGGAAAAGAAAAAACTTTCTTTCGGGTAATTTATTATAAGACTGCGGCAACTTAATATATCATTCGAGGAGTTAAAAAAAATTAGCTATAAAATATTATTTTTATTTTTCACATTTAAGACATTATTCAATGCCGTTGACCTAAAATGAAATAAGAAAAGCCGTCCAGTGTGGAAATGAGTTTTTACTTGTCATATCTTTAGACATCTAAGATATTGTCTTTTATTAATAGTTTTCTTACAACTGTAGTATTTTTTTGATTACAGCCATTTTTTATGACAAGATATAACAATAATATAAGCACTGTAGACTTAACTGATAAGGAAACTTTATATATAAAACCTAATGATTAGCTCGTTGACGAATACAAATTTTAGACAAGTCCGTCCACCATCCGTCTGTCTGTCTCGTCATAATTTCATTATATTATTCTTTCAGGTAATATTAGGCAAACTTTTACGTTATATACAATCTCAAATACTTTTACGTTATATACGATCGAGTGGTGAGGAATGAGCTGTGGCCAACGTTATCTACGTATGGGGTGTGCGGTAATCTTCAATACTTCAATGCTTTAATCAGAATTCAAGCATTGAAGTCTCTCTAAGAGGGTTCTAGTGCTTGTGTCAGAATGAACGGGGCGTACACGGAGTGGTTTCCTGTTGAAAGAAGTGTTCGACAGGGATGTGTTGCGTCACCATGGCTGTTCAACCTATTCATGGATAACTGTTTGACAGATTTAAAAAAAGTATGTATGGGTTAAGAATGGATAAATTACTCATGAAATGTTTACTTTACGCTGATGATCAAGTAATACTTGCGTCATCGGCTAATGAACTACAGGAGATGGTAAATATTATGAATAAAGTTTTGAAAGGGAAAGAAATGAAAGTGAATGTAAACAAAACGAAAGTTATGCTTTTTGAAAGAGATGAAACTATGATAAATAGCAATATTTTGATGGCGAACAGGTGGAAGAGGTGAAAGAATTTGTATACTTGGGATCTAAATTTACAAAAGATGGAACATGTGAAAGTGATATTCAAAGGATAGTGAATGCAGGGAATATGGTAAATGGTGCTCTGCACGCCTTTATAAATAGTCAGACGGTGTCTCAAAGGGCCAGACTGGCCATGCAGGAGTGTTGGTGCCAACACTTATGTATGGTAGTGAAAGTTGGGTATGGCAGAAGAATCACAAAAGTAAAATAAATGCGGTACGGTACGGTAAATAACAAAATAAGAAATAGTGTGCTAAGAGAACGTGGTGGTATAAAAAAAAATGTTGTGACTAAAATTGAGAAAGGTGTGTTTAGATGGTTTGGGCACGTAGAGAGAATGAATGACAGGAAAATGACAAAAAGGATTCATGAGTCAAGAGTGAATGCGAAAGTTGGAAGGGGGAGACCAAGGCGAACGTCCTTGGACCAAATCCAGGACATTTTAAATAAGGGCCAGGTCAAGAGTACTCCAAACCGACAAAATTGTATAAAAGGTTTAATGGGAATGAAAGAAGTGAAATTAAGAATCAGTAAGATTATGTCAGGAGGTTATTGTACAAAATGAAAGATATATTGTTCACTAAACTTTGATATAGTTATTGAAAAATATTTATTTCGACCTGACTATAAAACCGATATTAAATGAAACGGAATTCAAGACGCAGAAGCGCTGAGAGAATTCTCAAGGTTTACTTAAACATGCTTCTTAATATATTATAATAAGCTCATTAAAGCAGCTCCAAACACCTTCGTCATACATTTACAATTTATGAACCCACCTTTGATTGCTTGTTGAATTAATAACTTGATATCTAGCTATCGTAAATATAGTAATAAACCAAAAACTTTCGCTAGCTTTCGAAGTTACTTTATCAGGCTAAATAAAAGAGTAGACAACCTGACCACGATTCGCTGTAATTTAATGTAATATTATTTAAAGCTTTCGTGTATTTCCGAAATAAAATGTAATCTTGTTTATTCCGTTAAACGTTAGACATCTGCCAATAAATGTTGAATGAAATACATCTAACTGTATAAAAGATTTGCAAAAATAGACTTTTTTACAATTTTTGATGTAAATCTTTAGTAAGAATCTGATTTTCACACAGAATTTAATTTGTATTTGTGCCTTTGGAATTTAGAAATTATATAACCTTACTGATGTACTGCTACGTGGTACAAGAGGAGAAAGATCTCGTGTTTCAGAAACAGTTTAGCGCTTGACAGTGATCTCACCTGATGGTTTGTGATGATACAGTCTAAGATGGAAACGCGCTAATCTGGTAAGAGGCGATATACCCTGCTTTGGCGATGGTTTCTACATCGTACCGGAACACAAATCTCTTTGTTTGGCGCTACGTCTTTACTGGTAGGGTGGTAAATAGGCACGGCTGAAGCCTACCACCAGTCCAAACTCAGACAAATTAGAAAATACAATTTCCTAAATTCGTCCTAACGGGACTCGAATCGAATACTCGCACCACTGCGCCAGCGAGGCCGTCAAAATTAAAGGCTAAGAAATTGGTGGTGGCTCAATTACTAAACATGTGGATTTTTATTAACGCAAGAGTCATTTCCCTTTGTAAAAGACCTATGCCCAGCTGTGGGACGTTAATACTTACTCTCTTGGTTGTTGCAATTTCGACAAAACGATCATCGCGAATTAGAACTATTGTGGGCTTATATTAAACGCCTCACGAACTATTTACTATAAAAACACCATCAATTTTGAATTATTAACAATATGGCAGTTTTATTTACAATTCTTTAACATTTTATTCACAATTGAATTCATTAAATTCCTAACATATCTTTCTTTTTCCGTCCCTCTAAGTCTTGGGAATCTAAAGTTTAAGATTTGTATGAATATAAACAAGACTTACAAATTAGTTTGCCAAAGAACTTTAAATTCTGATAATATGTCCATGTACTTCTCGGAAATTATAAATAACATACAAACCAAGAAAAACGGACACAGACGATTGTAAAAGTGCAAAGATTCGTTTCGCTGGAAGTCTTGAATTTGATCCTCAATATGGTAAATTTAGGCAATTGCCTTTTCTAATTCCTCTAAGTCTAGACTGGTGGAGGCTTCAGTCATGGCCAGTTACCAAATACTTTGAGTATCGATACTATGCTGTGCAAAAACTATAATAGGTTAATCACATCTTACTATAGTCGACGCATTGGGAATTGAGCCTTTGAGTCATAAATCATATCTATCTATCTCGATTGCACTCACAGGTCATAAGGAGAGGCGTAGTGATGTGCGTAAGAATTGTAGATATGTATATCGATAACGGGATTGGTACGACGGATATGCTAAATTATATTAAGTATTAATACGAATAATTTTTCGCTATCTGAAAATAAAAGTTTTTAATTTTTAAGATAAAATTATTGTTTCGACTTCATAATAGAGAAACTGTTCATATCGTAATGCGGCCCTGAAAAGGGCCGTATTTATGTTTTCTATGGATATTACTTAGTTTAATGTCACCATTTAATTTCTTTTAAACCACGCTAGAAAATAAATATACCGTTGTGTAAGTAATGTAATGAGTGAGTTATAGCAACTAGCTATACGAGTAGGTGAATCTCTGAGATAACATCAGACAATAGAAATAATAATAATTAAAAAGTTACAAAATGACCGTTACGAATGGTGAGTGTGTCGCGTTGGAGATCGTTCAGTTTTTTTTTGTTGTATTTTATAAACTGTGAGTTGTTATTAGTGATTATTTGTGGCAGGTTTCTATTTCCACTACCTCAATGTTTAGCGCAACATTACGCTACACCAGAGTCTTAATTTAATAAACAAAAGATAATATTGTATAGTTTAACTATTAGTAAAGATACAAATTTTAACATTTGGTAGACTTTCATGAACATTTAAGTTCCAAGAGCCATTTTAGCGTCACTCGACCCGGGGGCAACTGACGCAAAAATGTCCTTGCGAGAAGACGATTTTTTCTGTTAAAAAGCGGGCAAGTTACGGGGGCCAATAAAACGTTGCCGGGCAGTCTAGGGGTTAATGGACTTCCATCTTAGACTCTCTCATCGCTTACTATCAGGTAAGATTACAGTTAAGCACTAACCTGTCAGCAATAACCAAGTCTGTATTTAAATCTATCAAATTAAATTGCCGACTAAATTGTGTTAACAAGTTAACCGCCACATTGGATTATGTAAAATACAATTTTATCATTACTAAATGTCGCCTCAATGCCTGTCGGCCACATTTGATGTCCATTCGGCTATAAAATAACCCGCTCGTTACGTTAGACGCAAATATCTTATAATAACATAAGGTATATTTTGATAACAAATTGCTATTAATTTAGTGTTGGAGTTAAATCAAAACAAATAAAAACGTATATATTTTGATAAAATCAAATCGGTAGTTACACACATTTATTATATAAATTAATAGACGTTCCTTTAAAGGAGAGTTTTTGGACATTACAAGAAGGTTTTTTATTAAAAGAAGATAAAAACTTTTAAAGTCAACTTTTATTGTATGTGGCTTTTAAAGTACGACACCATCTTATTGATGGATTAAATCTTTAATATCTTCTAAAATATTCATTTTAATGAAATGCTGTTAAAGGCAGTTTTAATAATTGAAATATAAAATATATTTAATGTATTTAATTCTATATAGAATATTACTTTATTGTATAAAATAACTTTGTAAATAGCACATATTTTTTGTGTTATATTAAAGTTAAAAGTGGTTACTGTGGGTTATCCTTTACATATAAATATATACCGTTGTGGACTTTTTTATCGGTCTCTTTAAAATATACATTTTTGTAGAATATAAGCTTGATCTATCTCGTAAGGTTTAGACAGCGCATAAGAATATATTTGTTACGAAATCATGTTATAAATCTTTAAATTTTTCGACTTCTTTGTACTATGATGTATATGTATTATACATAGCAAAAATTTCTCTTGAATTGCTCTATTTATTACTGAAAACTGCATTAAAACTTATTGTAAAGTTTAAAAGATATAAACGAACAAACAGCGGTAAACAATAGGCGCATCGGCAAAATTTTTATTACGTTTTAAAGGATACTATAACTACGTGGTATCAGTATTAAATTATTTAGTCAATTTTTCTTTTATTACCTATCTAATGAAACCGATTTAAAGTTCATGGCTTAGATATTTTTAATATCTATATCGGACATAGGTGGAAACTGTTTTTTCTGTTTTCTATACATATATAGATTTGTTAGGATTGTAGATTCGGTCAAATCATTATTACGGAGACGACGGCGAAGACGATCCAATATTGGCAGTAAACATACTAAAGTCGGAAATTAATGGTTCTCGTTCGTGTCTCCAATAAGGCTCTTGGTCTTTGACTTCTCTATTCGCTCACTGAATTTTTTATCTTAATAAAAGATATAAATTACATTTATAGTTTGTCTGATGAAAATCTCCAAAGGAAAAACGACTGTAATAAATTCCTTATTTCGCTATTGAATTTGGGGTTTTAATACTTCACATAACTTAATCGATATAGAAAGTAACAACAAACTTGTAATGCCCTATTTTAGAGTGACGTAGGTTCAGAAATCATTTGTTGGGCTGAGCATATGCAATTGTGCCTGCACGTAGTTTTAAGAAATATGTTAAAACGTTCTATTACAAAAGACATATTATAACGTTGAAGATTATTTAAGCAAAATATATGTTTGGACTTGACTCCAGTTGCAAATGAGAGCTAAACACGTTGTAACATACAAAAACTATATTAAAAGGAGTAACCGCCGAGTTTCTTCTCAGGGGAATCAACTTTCCGAACCTGTGGTAGATGTATTACCAACGGACAGACAACTGACGATTCAAAAGTGCTTTTTAAGCCTATTTGATTAAAGAATATTTTCTTCTTAATACTTGATTCCATTATTTTCTTTCCCAGTTTCTTAAAAAGATTTTAATCAGTAAGTGTTAAAAAAATTTTACAAAGCAATTGATTTCTCACACTATTTCTAAGACCGACTCTTGATAACATTTTTTCGACCCGTGGGAAATCAGAATTTTGATATTTTTAGACACTTGTAATAAATAAGAAACACATTTGTCACGTCTGTCTGTAGTTTGTACTAAATCTTTATTCCAGAGAGACGTAGTTTGTGCGTATTAATTTTTTATCAAAACGACTAATTATGAAAATTAAAACAAAAGCTGTTACGGTTCCCACTATATTCCTAAAATGGGAACAGAATTTGTTGTTCCCTTTCGATCAATCGAACTGTTATAAGATATTTTTTTAACAATGGCGCGATTAAATAGATTACTCTTTATTGTACACCAAAACTTTACTGTTTCGAATAGTAAAATCAAGAAAAAATATTTAAGATGATAGGGCTATCTTGCCTAACATATGGTTGCCAGACGTGGTCATTAAGGAAGGATGACGACGAAAGACTTGCCATCTGTCAACGAAAATGGAAAGAAGTATGCTGGGCATAAAACTTATAGATCGAAACTACAATAGAATTATAAAAAGCAAAACAAAAATAGTTGATGTTATAAAAAAGAATAAGACTTTTAAAATGGCACTGGCTGGTACATGTTTGCTGGAGTAACAATAAAAGGACCAAGTGTCTGACCGAATGGCTAGACGAAGGATAGGAAGGCGTTTCAAAAGATGGAGAGACATCTTTTATCAAAAAAAGTGGCACGATCTGAATGCTAAGGGCTAGAGAAAGGGAGACTTGTAAATGATCAGGGGAGGCCTACGCCGCTGAGGCGAATATTACTTATGAAAAAAATCAAATAGAAATGTAAGTATCATTATAGTAAGTAAGTAAAATTGTTTTGAATGAGCTAAATTGTAAGAAGCAAAAATAAAAAGCAATAATAATAATGAGTTACTTGTCGTTTAAATATCTCCAGCGATTGAGCTCCCCTCATTACAATATAAAGATTGTTGCAGAACTATACTGCTCGCACAGAAAAAGAGTTAACAAAGAATTTAGTTTTGTGAGCAGTTTGAGGTAATGAGAAGATCGTAAACTTTCTCGCCTGTCTTTATCAGAATTATTACCTTGAGATAAGCATAGGGAACAGAAGGAAGAGTTTGGTAATTTCCGACGAAAGCGTGAAGCGAAGTGCGATGGTTGGGTAAGGTGAATAAATATTACTACCACTAAGACAATTGGAAGACGACTAAGGTATGCTGGTTGTCAGGATAAAGGGGACACTATTATAATTATTACGTTGATAATCCAGATATTTTCGTCCGATATCCCTCAGTGCCTGAAGACCAAAGTCTTCAAACAGTGCGTGTTGCCAGCGATGATCTACGGTTCTTAAACATGGTCGCTGACTATGGGCCTCATGCGGAAGCACAGAGTCACTCAGCGTGTGATGGAGAGGGCTATGCTCGGAGTTTCTCTACGTGATCGAATCAGAAATTAAGAGATCCGTAGAAGAACCAGAGTTGGGGCGTTGGGGGCCGAAGGTGCTGGAGTGGCGACCCCGCACCGGACGGTGCAGTGTAGGCAGGCCCCCCGCAAGGAGAACCGATTATATAAAGAGGGTCGCCGGTAGCCGCTGGAGCCAGGCGGCACAAGATCGGGCCTTGTGGACGTCATTACGTGAGACCTTTGTCCAGCAGTGGACGTCCATCGGTTGAAGCGACGACGACGACATTGATAATTATATGGGTAGCAACGCGAGTTAATGTTACCGAGAAAACAAATATAACCAGCGCGTGGTTTCAAGACGTGGTTGTGTTAGCTACCTGCGACAAAATGTGTCCCATATGGTAGTCCCTATGGGGCGAGCGAGATACTTGAAAAACAGCGAGGGCGCCTACGCATTGCTACGTATTTAAAAATCATATTGACAGATCTATTTTCTACTTTTTCTCTTTATATAATATTTCTGAGTATATTGNATATATATATTTAACTATTTAACAATATAAAAAGGCATAAATACTTAGCACGAAAGTCTGAAATATGGTAGTGTGAGTATTTTCCTTTATGAATATCATACGTTTTTAATAACTTTATGGAATAAACATCTAATAATCTAAAAATTTAACATAGTGAGGTCAAGGATAATGTTTAAAATGTCGTCTACCAAGAAACGTATCAATTCACTTAATTTTATTAACATATAAGTGTTAATAATTAAAAACTACGTTATATCACACTGTGATAATGTATGAAATCGTAAATTAAAACCGTAGGCGTTGATAATAACATCGTTCATTTTGAAGTGTGACAGCCTCGTGGCCGTTTGAATTGTGTTCTTCTGTTGCGGTATTCAAAATTTAAGTAGCAAGCGAAGCGAGAGAGGTGTAACTTTGTAGTGCTTTTAACTACCACTGCGAATTGGCAGGCATAGTACACAAGTTTACTTTCTATTCCTTCACTCTCATAGTCTAATATGTGACGGTAATACGACACAACCGGAGAGAGATCGGGCGCAGGACCGACGGCTTAACGTGCTCTCCGAGGCACGGGGGTGGATCACACCGCCAACTTCCCAACTTCGGGCAAATATTGAGGAAATCTTAATAGAAAACTCAATATCCATTTTGAATTTGACCGACCCGGGACTCGAACCCAGGACCTCATGTCTGTAGTCGAACATGCTAACCACTAGACCAATGAGGCAGTTGCCATATGATTACAGACAGTTATATATTTTGCCACTAACAGCACCCTTATTGTAAGCCGTTGAGGAGTTCTGTTGATAATCATATTTAAATACAACAATCATTTGACCATACCAACGCTACGGTAGGTAACTCAAATATCCAGGTAGCCTATAAAGTTATCCGAGTATCGTTAATTTGCTCCTAAGAATTGAAGAGTTCCATTACTTTGACAGGGATCCCATGATCAAAACCTAACCAGGCATCATTAAACAAGCCTAGAAGTATATCCTTTCCAATAAAAAACGAATCATCGTGATCTTGAGTTATTTGTCCCTTTGTCACGTACATGCTTAATGCAAATTTAAGACTTATTCGGTTTTCTCATGGATGACATCATCAGAACTGGACTAAAAGAAATGGGACTTTACCACAAGCATCACCTTTCATGTGAAAAAAGAATCATCAAGATCGATTCATCCAGTCGGAAGCTATGAGGTAACAAACATAAAAAAATACAGACGAATTGAAAACCTCCTCATTACATGTATACATGTGCTACTTTCGGTTTAATACTATTTCGCAAATTGTCTCAAGTTTAATTATAATTTCCGTTTGAAGTTTTTGTTTTTACGCCTACTGTATATGAAATTATTATTTTCAAATGGGGTGTCTGGCAAAAAGCACCTGAAAGCAAGATTTATTGTACTTTCGGCACGTGAACAATAAAGTGTGAAATATCATTTTGGAGAATTTGAAAATTATATAGCTAGAATATTGTATTTCACAACGTCCCATATTTATAATAGAACAGCTTAATACAAATGTCATGAAGCAATTTCATAAACTACGTGATTTACGCTTTGAAGGGTTCCGAAATTCAAATGCAAGACAATTGTTTTTAGCATACATACATCCTTGCATATCTCCTGCGCTTCTTCCATTCTCATTAAACCTTTCATATAAGTTCGTCGGTTTAGAGTACTCTTGACCTGGCCCTTGTATTAAATGTCGTGGATTTATTCCAGGAACGTTCGCCTTAGTCTTCCCCTTCCAATTTTACCATTCACTCTTGACTCATAAATCCTTTTTTCAGTCTCATTTCATTCATTCTCTCTACGTGCCTACACCATCTAAGCATACCTCTCTCAATTTAGCCACTACATCTTCTTTTATACCACATCGTTCTCTTATCACACTATTTCTTACTTTGTCACTCAAATTCAACCCACTCATACTTCTCAACGCTCTCAATTCTACCTCATTTATTTTACTTTTATGCTTCGTCTGACATATCCAACTTTCACTACGATACATAAGTGTTGGCACCAACACTCCTCTATGCACAGCCAGTCTGACTCTTTAAGATACCATCTGACTATTCATAAAGGAGTGCAGAGCACCATTTACCGTATTCTCTGCATTCACTCTCCTTTCAATATCACTTTCACATGTTCCATCTTTTGTAAATCTAGATCCCGAGTGCACAAATTCTTTCTCCTCTTCCACTTGTTGCCCATCTATAAAAAATATTGCCATTCATCACAAATTCAACTCTTTCAAAAGCATAACTTTTGTTTTGTTTACATTCACTTTCACTTTCATCTCTTTTTTTTTCTTTTCTTTTTCAAAGTTGTTAGTCAAGGAGTTAATCTAGAATAATCTTTATTTTCTACAGTGTGTAAAAAAGCTCACATTCAAATCGGAAAAAACAGTGCAACGCCACAATATATCCTTAAGGCATTGGTTTATATAAATACTTTATTTAACTTTCAGCTCCGTGCAAAAGTAGCTCTTTAAAATTGTGTCACTATTCTTCAATAGAAATTAGTCTAGTCTTTATTGTCTTGCGTCAAAAACTCGTATTCAAATCGGCAAAAATGATGTCCTTGGGTTTTTTGTTGTGTCACTATTCTACCAAAGCAGTGATATGTATACGTAGATTGATATACAAAAAATTTCAGTAATTGAGTATGTTTTTTTCGTAATATCCTTCAGAAAAAGTTAGCCGATAAGGTAGAGATATGATTTATGTAAAATCTCATAAGAAATAAAATACAACAGTATTAGTATGTCCAAACAAGGGATCAGGATAAATTGAATGAATTATCACTTATTTAAAACTAGCTTAAACCTTACCTTATTCAAAATATTTAAAACTGAGTATTGTTTTGTTTACATTTCATTTTGGTTTTCTATTTCGTATCGTATTATTTTATAAATACATAAACTCAAAATGTATCTATTCCAGTTGGTGAAAAGAACTTTTTTTTCATATAGAAATGATATTATATGAAACCCACAACGTACTCAATTGGTTATTTTTTTATCATCATAATATAAAAGCTATAATAATAAAGTGTTTTATAAAAGCCAATTTATATTTACAGCCGTAGATCTCGTGGTACTATTGTACTTGTAGACTGAATAAGTACCCTTAAATCGTCATTTATTTATTGGTTAGTAACTTGTCTAGCAGCGGTGAGGAACTGTTTCAACTCAGAAGAAACCAGCAAGAAATTGTATATGTTAGTTGTTCAAACATATTTTTTGGAATGAATATACATTGTTTGACATCGAACTTATACCAATAGAATGGAGTCCAAACATCTATACCTTTTAAATAATTACCAATGTTATAATAGATGGTTATAAGAATATTCCAGATATATTGACGTGAATACGTCTTTAAAATCGCATCCATAGGGTGGCAATTCAAAAAACCGATGATACCAAAATCGGGGGATACTTTTTCGTGCTATAGCTACATAACTATCACCTTCATCAGAAATGCAATTACACCACTGGATAGCCCAAGGATCAGGTAATTTATAACCTTAAGTAAGAACTGTAATACATCGCAGGCGACGGAGGGGGAACCGCCGTTATGAGACGTATTCACGTCCGACAAACGGCCGTGTCCATAACACAGTAAAACCACATTTTTGTTCTTTAAATTATATAAATCCAATGTGAACATTAACGCTCGTTTGCCAGTTTATATCGAAACCGATATTATTATTATTAATATTTTCTCAATATTTGCCCGACGTTGGGAAAAATTTGGCGATGTGCTCCACCCCCGTGCCTCGGACAGCACGTAAAGCCGTTGGTCCTGCGCCTGATCTCTCTCCGGTCGTGTCGGATTGCCGTCACGTCGGACTTAGTGAATGAACAGAGAGTACACTTGTGTACTATGCCTGCCAATTCGCAGTGGAGTAGCATGGTGGGTCTAAAACCTTCTCTCGTATGAGTGAGGGGGCCTGTGCCCAGCTGTATGACGTCACTACTTACTTTTTTAATCTATTGAAATCTCAAATGACGAATTGTAAATAAAAATGACATGTGTTTTTTGTCAATATTAGAAATTAATAATAACATTTTGTTTTTGAATTTAAAATTTTGAATACAGTCTTTATGAATTTTTTTTTATTTTATGAAAAATATGTTAAATTATTAAATGACAAGTGGGAAATGAAAATGCCACATGTTAATTGTAAATATTAAAACTACCTTACCTTAAAACGAGTTAGCATAAAAAACGCTGCACATCTTCGTGACGCTAAAGAAGTTTCACTTAAAAAAGTTTTACCTAGTATTAGTAGTAAAAAAAATCTTACTACTAAATAACCAATAAAGGCAACACGATTCAGAGGATTCCTTCAGGCTATTTGCAATAGACATGTTAATTGTCACCTCGCTGCAAGAAGCAGATCGCAATCTCATCTAAACCAACAACTATGCAAATGTATTTATTCAAGCTCTAATAACGTAAGATGAACTTCAGCTTTATTCAATTCCTTCTATTAGTTCACACTTTCCCTATATACATCTCAAATTTTCAACCGTTAATTAAATACTTTCTTTATTGACTACTCACTTTCTAATACATTTTAAATTTAGTCGCCTCTTCGGCGTAGGCCTCCTCGATCGTTTTGGAATATTTAATAGAACCTATGATTAAGTTTAACAGTGCTTAAGAAATGTAAAATTAACTGTAATTTATGCACAACAGAAAGTTAAGCAAAGACGAATGGGTTCCTAATACGAGCAGAGACGAAACACTGCAGAGTTAATGTATTTAACAGCGTATACAATATAATAAAATGATGTTTTTGTAAAGAACACCTATCTAAGAAACATATATATTAAGACTATCAACTCGGTCTGGCCTCACAATTGATTTTATTATATCTTTTTCATATCATTTGGTATATATCGACGTAAGAAATCGTATTTGCTGTAAGAGCCAAAAAGCTTTTCTAAAATCGATGGCGTAAGTCTCTGGGTTAACAATTTACGGACCTCAGGAGTGGTTAAACCAAAAAAGCTAATTAAATACCATACTTAACTTTACTATAAGTTAAAAATAATTTAGTACACAAATTTTTGGTGGATTAATACCAAAAAAACACACCACTTTTGTTTGAAACACTTATGCTGTGTTTTTTTTTTCTTCCAAATAATTTGAGTTTTACGATTCTGATTTTAGGTCTTATAAAACCAAGTTCTATGTTGAATCTTACTCAGTTCAAGCTATAAAATTATGGAACGAGTTACCTCTGAGTTAAAGAAAATTTAAATCATTGGACATATTCAAGAATTAATTAAGGAATCATTACTTTGCTCTATGTTTTTACTGACGAGTTTTTGTAATAGCTGTATTTATTTAATATGTATATTCTGGATCGATTTATAATGCATATATTTTACGTATTTTATGTATGTAAATGTTTGTATATATGTGTATGTTTGTAAATTTCTTATATTAAATAATCGCCCTAATAGGTTGCCTGGTAGAAATCGCTAGTAAGCGATACGGTCGACTATTTCTACTGCACGTGTATATTTTCTGTATTAATTGTTTAATGTTTGTGGTGTAGAATAAAGTACATGCTATCTATGTATCTATCTATCTATTTAAAAATATGGGACCTAGATCAATCGACGCAGTATTATTTTCTGATTAAATGGATATTAAAACAAAACATATTTTCGGTTTATTGGAGCTTACAGCAAATACGTTATCTTGCGTCGATACGAAATTGATTAATTGCACCTCACGAACAATATGTATATCAAAGAAAATCTTAGTTAATCAATAACTTATTTAATTAAATTACTCAGATAAAGAAGTACTAACTTAAGTAAATAAATCCTTGTACTACATCACCATAATTATGTGATTCACTAATGCGTCCCACCTTGATTTACAAATCGCATGTAAAGCTTCAATTTCTGCACATGTATTACGTAATAAATAAAGAAATTGTGATTAACCATGTGTATTTCTGAAGGGCTTTTTGAGGTAAATCTTCTTTACGCCCACCTTAGGGAGTAAGCTGAGGAAAGCGTAGCGTAAGTGTACTTCAGTCATGTGGTCTAAAGCACACTCCTATTTTTATTATTAACTGATAAGCGATGGTAAGTGATAACATAGTAACAGACGGTAGTGCGCTAATCTGGTATGATTTTTGTTTTTAAAGCATAACCGAACGCATTTTACATTAATGGGTTCGAGTCCCGGGTTGGGCCAGTTCGAAATCAATATTGAGTTTTCTATTAAGATTTTCTCAATATTTGCCTGAAGTTGGGAAAAATTTGGCGGTGTGATCCACCCCTGTGCCTCGGAGAGCACGTTATGCCGTCGGTCCTGCGCCTGATCTGTCGGATTGCCGTCACGTTGGACTATGAGAGTGATAGAATAGAGAGTTCACTTGTGTTAGTACACAAGTGTACTCTCTGTACCTGCCAATCTGCAGTGGGGCAGCGTGGTGGGTCTATGCTCTAAACCCTCGCTCATATGAGCGTGGAGGCCTGTGCCCAGTAGTGGGAAGTTAATGGGCTGCCACTTACCTTTTACTTACCTGCAAGTAAAGAGGTGTTCCGTTACGATGCTGCTTAGAAACCATAAGAGATTTTTTTATAACTGACACTTTAGCATCTGATTGAACAATTGATCATATAGTCTAAGAAGGAAGCGCGCTAATCTGGTAAGAAGCGATATACCTCTTAAGGTTTCTACACAGAATCGTATCGGAACACAATTCTCAGTGTTTGGCGGTACGTCTTCGCTGGTAGAGCGGTAAGGCCGTAGCTTCCCACCAGTCCAGACTCAGATAAATTAGAAAATAGAGGGTGGGCGTAGTAATATCATGCTAATTAAACTACGCCGTTTGCTCGCCTCGTACGATCACACTTTTCATAACACCCTCGTCACGAATTAATCAGTTTACACATTTATGAAGGCTGCGTCTTTTTAAACGGTAACAAAAATTTAGATTAAAACACTAGATAGACAACACAAATTTAGTTGATTATACTTTTTAATGATTCGGAGTAATGTAAAATACGTTCGGTTATGCCTTTAAAAAGAAAAATAATAGCAGATAATACCGCACACACCACTACGCCAGCGTTAAAATCGCTTCTTATCAGATATGTGCGCATAAATCTTAAATTGTACCATCACTTATCATCAGATATGATCACAGTTCTGTCATCAATAAAATAATACAGTTTAAGACGGTAACGCGTGAATGGAATGAGTTTTTATTTCCAAAAGTCATACAGATTATAAAAGCCTTTATCTAAATGTCTTAGCTTAGTTTTAAACTGTTTAAATTAAAAAATGGACTATATATCATGCCCTTCCCTATAAGTGTAAATACAATACAGTACATTCCTTCCTCTTTCATCCTTTTACTATAAATAAAGATATACTTATAAGCATTTTTTCTGAATTTTATATGCGAGCCCAGTTTTAATATAAGCTAGTATTATTAAATATGATTGTCAGCCGCGGCACGTAATCTATAAAGACAGGGCTTCCTAATATTTGCCGTCTTGATGTTATCCTCTTAACATCCGCCCCAAAGCCTTCTACAACAGATAGATCTTATTTTATCTATATTTGGCTTAATGTGATATACGTATTATTATCTGGTGCTTCTAATTACCTCAAAGGATTTTTTTTATTTTGTAATATGAACAGAATTAGCCTAAGATAATCTCGTAGCCACAAACTTAGTAATAATTAAGGTGACCAACTATGTTTTGTTCAAAAAAAGTACGCCTTGCAAGTATTTCATTGGAGAAAAATACTTTTTTTTGCTAAACCAAGATGTTCGTCTAACAATGTACTCTCTCTTCTTCTTTTCTCCATTTTTATAAATGAAATCAGCAGTCGTTACTTAGCACTGCCATCTTTACGCAGACGATCTGCAACTTTATAGACACTCATCTATAATTGACTTGGAAACGTCTATACTATTAAATGATGACCTGTTCCGGATGCAAAATTAGGCCTAAATTTTGCGGACTTCTTGTCAATCCTTTGAAATCACAAGCAACTGTAATTGGGAGCAGACCTTTGCGAAATAGAGTTGACTCTGAGTTACAATGCTATCCCAATACCTTATTGCGAACATGTAAAGAAATTAGGTGTCCTTATTGATTGCAATCAGGTGAATGAAATCAGCAAACGCATGCATTTCTCACTACATTCTGTAACTGTATCGACCTCACTCATCAATACTTAATATAACTTTTTTTTTCATATATATAAAAATATACATAACCATCCTCTCGCATCTGGCATAGTTTAAAGGCATCGCTGGAGTTTAATAAATATGAATATATTTGGCCATAAACGATCGTCCAGCTAGTTAGAACCCATTAATATGTTGTTTTCATAGTAATCCAAATCCTTTTAGAGCGTCAGAGGTAAAGAGAATGTGAGATTCGATAATCTTAATATTATTTTATTATATCCATAAGGCATTACAAATAATAATTTCAGGGAACATTAATTATATGTTAAATAATATCCATTGGATCAGTAGTTTTCGTTTTAATAAAATAAAACACAGTCATCTCACGGATGACTGTGGGATAATATTATAATGTATCATAATAGCCATCAAGGAAGGTCTATCAACAGACTTCTTTTCTATCGCATATAAAAATAAGCAGTAAGTGGAGTAACCACTTACCGCTGAAGGAATCCCTACCATGGGCACCCAGGTACCTTCTAATACTATAATATGAATAAGGTACCAGAGTGATCCAAAGACTGGCTCCACACCCGCCAGGGATAATGAACTCCGACCCGTGCTATGAGTTCCCCTCCCTGGATAGGGATTCCTGTTTATAGTGCGCCTGCGGCGTATGATCTTTCGATGGTTGTGTCATCGGGACTAAAGCCCGGATATGTTTTGTCAATATGTAGAGACAAGTCTCTAAGGTATATTCAAACGAGGATCGAAATCCATATATTTTGTTAGCCGAAGCTGTGATGAGGCATTAGCCATGTTTGTAATGCGCAAAGCGCGATTTCGTTATAATGGGATATATAAATCACCAATGCATCTTGTCAGATCAATTACACAGATCAGGAGTATCTGGCAGGCGGACCACACCGCATATATTACACATGTTTTAAGTCCAGTGTTAGACTAGATCGATGTATGTATCCCCACCTCGGTGGGATTCGTGGTATAATAATAATAATCACATATTTTAAGTCTTGTGATCGACTGCATAGATGTATAATATGTCACCACCTCGGTGGGAATGTTGTATAATAATATAATATGTCGTTGATCCACATATGCTAGGCCTCACACCCACACAGAGTGTCCAGTCGCTGAGCTCTCAACCCAACAAAAGCATTGGTTCATTATATATTCGTGGCAAGCCACTGAAAGCAAAGGGATATGCAGGCCACACTGTCTATAAGCTAGCCCGCAGCCTTGATAATAAAGGCCCGACCAGCGGCCCTATATCTATGACATGCTACAATGTCATTTTTATTACATTTAATAGTAAGCTAAGAGATTGTCCCTAACAGGCGAACACTTCACATGTGAGCAAGCCCACAAGATCAGTGTTCATTTGTCCATCACTGCTACGCAGAAGCTAACGCAACGCCTAGCAACATTCGGTCATGGCTCTAGCACTACCGATTAACGATGACGACGCTTATAGCGCCGGATCATCAATCAGTAACATTTCAGAAACCACATTGTACTAGCACTACTCTAGAGTCCTAGGCGTCCAAAGTTATGCGAGGCTCACTGCCATAGCCGAGGCTACAACAGGCCTGAAACACAACCCGTATCACCCAAAACAACTACAGTAACTTTGATTGTCTGCCGTCAAGGTGGAGCGAGGCTCGCTGTAACACAATGGCCACAGGCCTGAAACCCCGCCCTAACGACGAACAGCCTGGGGAAGCCCTTGAGCGAGGCTCGCTATAAAGATCGAAATCAATACAGGCCTGAAACCCAAGACGACCCCAGTACGCACCAAAGTAATATTCAGTACGATGTCTTACACTACTTCATGGAGTCACCTCCATAAAGTATCATTTAAGACACCATAATAAGCTGGAGTCGAACCCCAACCTCTCCTAGTGAAAGGTAGGATCGCAACACCAACTGTAGGCATGCCGAAGCACGCTCGTTCGAAATAGTCAAGATAAACTCAACTAATATGTGTATCGCCCCAGTAGTAATGTATGACATTTATTATTTTATTTATAATATTTAATTATAATTTAAATATTGTTTTAATATTTAAATTCGGTCCCTCTATTCGCTAGGCGCATAATCTCATACAATACATGCAGTCATACATTCGCGACATCTCCGTGCCGCGTCGCTTCGCGCCGCTCACCACTCCCTATATATGCGCGGAGGCTGTCGTGACGATCCGCGCGGTTCAATACACGAACGCGCCCCGTCTATACGTGAATCCGACTTTAATAATATTTTGTAATTATTTGCTGATTTAATCTTCTTAATATATTAATTTTATTTTATGATTAATAAATAATATATTTTTATACTCTTTTTATAATATGTATGAAAGTATGAAAAATCCATAAGTAATGTACGGACGAGTCCGTTACAATTCCCTAAAACGGTTGCAAAACTTATTTGCCCTTCAGACTAGGAAACTACTTGCTCAATCCCTTCTACTCCCTCTACTGGACTATGCTGATGTTTGCTATCCCGATGCGACCAAAGAGCTGCTCACTAAACTTGAAGAACTTTAAAATTTGTGCATACGTTTCATATTCGAATTGCGCAAATTTGACCATATCTCGGACTGCCGACGTCAGTTGAATTGGCTCCCCATCCGCTTTCGCCGGAATAGGCACATGACCTTACTTCTTTTCAAAATTTTTTGAAATTCTTCGCCGAGTTACTTACGAGAGCACTTCAATTTGCGCCCTCCCAGAACCAGACCTCTTCGCTCGTGTGCTACTTTTGGCCCACTCGAATAGCCTCTATATAACAACACGGTATTTTATGGGAAATCATTCACTGTGATTGCAACGAGGCTCTGGAACTCAATGCCCGCTTACATATTCAAGGATGACCCTGATCTATTCCTATTCAAAAAGAGTATTTATTATCTAACGCCAAATAAGTGTTATTGTTTATTTTTATCTCTTTCACATTGCATGTTATTAATATTTCCTTAGTATATATTTATGGACCTACGTATCTATGTATCTTTGTATATATGTATTTATGTATGTATAAAAATTTATGTTCAAGTCCGTTTTAAAAAACACTTGTAGACATAGCACCTACACCATCTCTCGATTAAATACTCCCACTTGTAGGGTCCCTGGAAGATATCTCTCACTAGGGATAAGGTGTCCCTTGTATACTAATTTTTATGTTTATTTTTAATTTAACAAGTTAAGTGGTGCATAAAAAAATAAATAAATAATTGTAGTCACATCCGAACAACCTTCATTTTGCATATTCAATTTGACTGTTAGGATGGCAGGTAATGTTTTTACAAAGAGTTGAGATTTCTCACCGCTCCAATAATCATTCCCTATTGAAAATACATTTTCAACAGCAGTATAAGTACAACAGTAGAGTAGAACATCTCCCAATTTTCAATTGGGAGATGTTCTACTCTAAAATGCGAAAAGATTTCTACCCATTTTTTATCAAGATCTATTATCTCATCGTTTCATTTCTTCAGTTTATCTTCATTTAAATATTAATTTATTCTTCGAATTTCTCTAAAGAGAAAAATGGAAATATCTATAACTTTTACTTCTTTCAATACAAATTTGACTGCTGAAGAAACTTCTTTCCAATCAATTTTACTATTTAGTAGGGTCAATATACAAATGAGTATAGAATTATACAAATGAGTACAGGCATAAAATTATGGAATGAGCGTCCTCTGAAAATCATGGATGAAATTACTGGAAGTCCTCAAAAACTAAGTGCTCTTACCAGTTCTTAATTTCAAAAATTTTGTGACTGGACCATCTTAAACAAAAACTTTCATAAAGTCAACGTACAATAAATAAATAACGACATTTTAGATAAAATCTGTTCATTTTTAACTTCATTGTTAGCTTCACCTGTATTTATGTAACAAAATGTAGACTTAGTATAATAATGTCATATAAAGTACCCCACGCTTTTAAAACAACGACATCAAATATTCTCGTCAGTAATTTAATTCTTATGCTACGAATTACGTTCTACTTATTAGTTTATTACTAAAGGCGTGTTTTTTAATCAATAGTTTATTTAGTATCTTTCAGAAAGAGTGACTGTGACAAATTTCAACTGACGATCAGGAATTGTATCTCGTTATCAAGATTAAATATAATTATATATATTTTTAGGTGATGTCTGACTGTGGTTAGACGGAAAAGTGATAAAACACTTAAAATTGTGTATAAAATTCATATACATTAACCATTTACGTGATATAAATCCATAAAATACACTTCCTGTGGTAACGAAAACTGAAAAATTGGTACGTCGTTATCTCCTATTCAATTTATAACTATACAATGGTTTCTCTCATTGTTAGACTTTTACGCTTTCTGAAATATATATTTTAGTTTATGTACTTTTATGTCATTGTAAGAAATAATGCAATTGTTGTTCGCTCATGTTTTAAACTAGACTAGAATGGACTGATTTTACCAAGGCCTGTTTTCATTCAATGATACTTTGCTCTTCATATTCTTACAGAAGACCGAGGTCTTTTTATATAATAAAATTAAGTGATGAAATATTATTAATGGAATGGATATTTCGTCGTCGTCGTCTCAACCGATGGACGTTCACTGCTGGACTGCTGCTTAATGAATTCCAATGGGCCCGATCTTACGCCGCTTGTAACCAGCGGCTCCAAGCGACACACCTGATTTCATCGGTCCACCTGGTAGGAGGTCTGCCGACGCTACGTTTTCCGGTGCGAGACCATCACTCTAGCACTTTCGGGCTCCAACACCCATCGGTTCTGCGTATTATGTGCCCTGCCCAATGCCACTTCAGCTATGAGACATGGCCGCTGACTATGGGGCTCGTAAGAAGAGTCAGAGTCCCTCAGCGGGCAATGTAGAGGGCAGTGCTTGGGGTTTCCCTGCGTGATCAAATCTGAAATGAGGAGATCCGTAGGAGAACTACAGTCACCGACGTAGCCTACCGAATTGCAAAGCTGAAGTGGCTATGGATATTTAACATATACTATTTGCAAAAGTTCAAGTTTTCATATTTAGTTCGTTTTCATTTGTTAACATTAGTCTGCAACGAAACTTTCTTTCAAGAAATTTTGTCATAAATATAAAGATTTTCATGCTCTGAATGTATTCCCGTTGGCTGGCATTTTCCATCGCGTCTAGACTATTGTCGATATATATAAAAAAAATAATGAAAATTGCTCTAAAACTAATTTTAATTTGTAAAATGTCGCGATCTTGTAAAAGGATGTCTAAAAGTCATAGGAAAGCCCTTGGAAAGAAAATAACAGACTATTTTTCCCACATTTGTGGTTAGTGTGCTCTAAAATACAGCGACATATTGTACCAGATGTTGTTATCGGATATATTTTGGGTTTTCTATTGAGCGAGACAAGAATTAGCTACCAAAAATAGTTGTTCAGGAACACTGTGAGGCTGGCTAAAGGAAATCACATCACATCACAATCACATCCATGCTGTTTTCAACTGATTTCAAGTGGACCAATACAAAGATTTAAAAAAAGTTTATATTATAAATTTTCGGTTAATTATGCAATAAAACGAAAAGATATGTATCTTTTTTGTATTAATATTACATATGAGATAGTGAATAGCAATAAAACATACACTCTTTTCTAGATACAAAAGTTAACTTTTTCATTAAATTGCTTTTCGTTTATGACCGTTGTACTTGCACGTTACGTTGTACTTGCACGCCTACTTCAAAATTGACCTGTATAATTCCATTGAACCGAAGGCTTCTATTAATTCCTTACCTTCGCGCTGGATTGGCTTCGTCCTTATAAAATTTTATGGCAACACCTCAATGTGAAAGCATCTTTTATGTTCACCATAACATTTAATTGCTTGACGTGTTTAGGAATGATTCTTGCGGCTGTAAAAATACTGGCACAATGTGGTTACCTACTTTTATTCCAATCTATATATATAAATATAACAATGTTCGGTTAGTTACAAATATTTATAACCAGCTGGACCGATTTTATTGCGTTTGATTCATCTCCATCCTAACTAATATTATAAATGCGAAAGTAACTCAGTTTATCTGTCGCGCTTTCACACCAACATTGCTCAATCGATTTAAATGAAATTTGGTATACAGTCTAAAGCCTGAGCAAAAAGGTGTCAGGGATATAAGTATCATCATTTTTAGACCATTGAAACTTATTTTTTATTCTTCTGATTCGTATGATACTCAGGAACGTTGTGGTATAAAAGAAGATGTAGTGACTAAAATTGAGAAAGGTATGCTTAGATAGTTTGGGCACGTAAAGAGTATGAATGAAAGGAGCCTGTGAAAAAGGATTTATGAATCAAGAGTGAATAGGAAAGTTGGAACGGGAAGACCAAGGCAAACGTTCCTGAAACAAATCTAGGACATTTTAAATAAGGGCCACCTCAAGAGCACTCTAAACCGACGAACTTGTATTAAAGTTTTAATGAGATGAGAGAAGCGAAGGAGATATGCAAAGGTCGTGGCAAGTGGAAGCACGTGGTCTCTGCCTACCCCTATAGGAATGAATTTGTAAAAGTTTTACTCTCAAAGGTGTAAAATAACAATCCGTACCATTACTAATATTACAAATGCGAAACTGTCGTAAAAAACTAGTATTCAAATAAATGTGAGAAATAATCGAAAAAATTAATCTAGAAAGTTACTAGAATCCAAACATACAACGTACTTATGAATGTAACGAAACCTACTCCATCTACACTAATATTATAAAGAGGAAAGATTTGTATTTTTGTATTTAACGAATAAACTCAAAAAGTACTAGGCCGATTTTCATAATTCTTTTTTCATTAGAAAGCTGCACTATCACTGAGTAATATAGGCTACATTTAGTACTAGATTACTATAGAAATCTTTAGAAATTCCTATTAAAACCAACCGAAGGCGTAAAAAAATTTGCCAAAAATGTGTTTCGTGTTTTTGCATACGCCGTGAAGAGTATTAATGATAGGACAAAAAATGTTTGAAAATATTATAGAATATATCAATATCTACAAAAAACTTTCCGAGACCATATGTCTAACTATTGTAGTTACGTCACTATAACTACTTTTTTACATTAAACAAATTGATAGAAATGCCGATCAAAATCAGACCGTGTTATGAATAGGATTTATAAATTTTTATCCAAATAAATAATTTAATATTGCCTCAATATCTGATGTTTACTTTTTGAATTATTGAAATCGGATATTACATTCCAAAGATATCATGAAATTAAAATAAAAAATACGTATAGTGCGGGAGAAGGGGGTGCACCATAATAAACTAGGCCGGTCGGCTCCCTACGCAGTGAACGCAAGCGACATTAAACATTTCGAGTTTTTTTAACACATTTTTATGCTTCACTTAGAAGTTCTTTTCAGAGCTACTTAGTTTTAGTATGAATCACACTTTTTATAATATTTAACAATTCATGGTCGTTTTAATTATCATGCTTATAACTTAAATATCTGTACCTATTTATGTCTACCCGTGCGAAGAGGGAACGTGCCGCTAGTTTAATATATAGAATCTGAAAAACAAGACTGTCTTTCGATTAAACTTCGAATTGATAAATTTAATTTTCCACAATACACAGTAGGCGTTATTATTTTTCTGTATCTGGAATTCATAAAAAATATGACTTGATTCATATCGTTATATTGCACTCCAACCTTTAACAACAAAGTGCTATAAAAGTAATGGGACACGTTTCATAATGAACTTCTTTTTTATTATATCTATGGACTTACGATGATCCATTTATTAGTTATTGTATACTTAGTTGTATACCAAATTCTCATGCAATTGATTGTATTATCCAAAATATATGCCTTTCATAGAAGTATAATATTTACGTTTAAACTTTTATTTAATTATGTCTTGTTCAAATATTTAGTTGTTAGTAAAATTTTATCCATCAAGGAGTAGACAAATAAAAGAAGAGAGAACTTAATTATACGGTACTTAAACTTATTAGTTATGTATGTCTGAATGTGCAAAATTAAATTTAATTTTCAGTCAAAGCATAGTTGTCCTCCGTTAACAATGTATTTAGCAATGTTTTTAAGGTTAAAGTTATTAAGCTTGTTAATTCCAGTTATAAGGAAAAGTCTGATTAATTCATTAATTCATTCGTCGTAATTTTCTGTCAGTCCGTCCATTTTGTAAATCTAGATACGGAGTTGTACGGATCAACTAGTATAATTATAATGGTGTAACTCTTTCGTTGCCTTAGCCGACGAGAACCAACTTTAGTCCCGCAAGGGTTACATAGCCGATCGTGACAGCTTTACACTCACTCACTCATTTCAACCGATGGACGTCCACTGCTGGACATAGGTCTCACCTAATGATGTCCACTGTGCCTGATCTTGTGCCGCCTGGCTCCAGCGGCTATCAGCAACCCTCCTTATGTCGTCACCTCGTGGGGGGTCTGCCTACACTGCGCCTTTCAGTTCGGGGTCGCTATTCCAGCACCTACGAACCCAAACGTCCGTCGGTGCGTTGGACTGCGTGATTCTTAGGGCTATGTCGGTGACTTTGGTTCTTCTACGGATCTCTTTATTTCTGACTTAATCGCGTTAAGAAACTCCAAGCAGAGCCCTCTCCATCGCACGCTGCGTGACTTTGCGCTTTCGAAAGAGGCCCATGGTTTCGAATTAGGTGACGGCTTATTTTCATTAAATACTAGTGAAATAAAAGTTATCGAAGACCTTCAACATTGCAAAATTCTATCACTTTCTCCTTTCATATTTTCATTCTTATTGTCTCTGTACTTGATTATTATCCCGTAGATAGCCCGTGTCACCTACTTATTGACACGATACAATAGTTATGTCTCAACTGAGTCAATCAGAAATATAAGCATCTCTTTCTTTTTAAGTCATAATGTGTACTATTTCGCTTCTCGTAATAAAATATGAGTAGAGTTAACACAAACAATAAAAAAAAACAAAAAAATCAGTTACAAAGTGACGGTTACTAACGGTGCGTGTGTCGCGTCGAAGGTCCTTAAGTTTTTTGTTGTATTTTATAAACTGTGAGTGTTTATTAGTGATGATTTCTCCGGACAATAATGATGACCGGACATTAATGGATGTAAAACATCTATAGCGGTGCTTGGGAGCGACGCATGCGTCGCCACGTCGCTGTTCTTCTGTCTCGGAATAGTGTATGCAGTGTTTTGTTACACGTTGCCAGCGTCTTTATGATATAGGATAGTTTTATTTTTATTGCCTATCACTGTAGTGTCTCACCTCCCAATCTACTTTCAAGGTTTTACTATCATTGGCGTGGAGTTCAAATACACTAAAACAATAAAGCGCAAAAATAAAATTACAACATAAAAGATGATTGAAAAAGTAAAAATACTTTATGTTATGGCCAACAAAATTTATTTGAGCCAATAAATGCTATTGTTTGTTATCTATGGGGAATCATAAATCACGCTTTATACAAACACATTGGGCCAAAGTCAAGCAAATTAAACACTATTTTGACGTAATTACGTGTTCATAAAGTGTTGTTGTCCCGTATATACCTCTGTCGCTTTATTATACAGGAATACTATAAGGATAACTTACTCATCAAGATATCTTTAAAACTATTCAGCAGAGCGACAACTTTGGCGATGTAGACGCTCACTAAGAACGAACTTCTCCACATCTCTCAGGCTTATGGTTAATACAATACTTATTACGTCGAATAATTGTCAATCTAATATTTGTTGTTGAGGAGATATATATACAAAGGTACATTGTCAGGATCCTGATCTTTAAGATTTTCCTATATGGCTCAGAAGCTGGGACACTCAAGGATTCAGATAGCTGATGGCAGATTTGAAATGCGATGCTGGCGGAAAATGATGCGTATTCCTTTGACTGCACTCTTTGGACTTATGGTGTGAAGGCCAAGAGGTAATCTAGAAACATAGAAAGAAAAAGACTTAGATCTAGAAGGCCGACACGATGGTTCGATCAAGTATAGGTACAATTTTGACTGCTCAATTATTTTATATTTTCCAAAGCCAAAGCAAATATATCATAACCCGCTTCGTCGGGCGCATCACGATAGTCAGCAGTGAGCCACGATCAGAGGACGAGGATATACAAGGAAGACTAGTTGCACCAGTGTATCTCGTGGGAATGTGACAAAACCATTCTAGATGACTGTCTAAATCGTGAAATAGTGACAGTCTCAGTAGTGATATCGCCTATTTTGTAGTTCCGGATCCCCTGGAAATACAGCAAAACCTGATATATATATATGATGAGAGAGGCAACTGTTGTCTACTATAAGTTCAATACAAGTAAGCCACGGTCGTTACTTTGAGAGCACATTCGCAATGATAACGTGGACATCAAAATATAATGTGTAATTAAACCCACAATGTATATATGCACAGGTATACAATTTTGATTCTTTTATGCATTACGTTACAGTCCATTTTCCTGTAACGTAAACTTTATTGATATATTTTTTATTAGATGGCTCAATTTACAATAACTTAATTTATATATCATTTTTTTCTAAGCCATTATATTTATTAAATCTGTGATAAAAATAAAGATAGTTTCATTTACTTATCATGAGATCTTTAAAATTATTGGCGATTGTTGTTATAACACTAGTTTCCTTGGCAGAGCTGGACTTTGACCTGTAAATTATTTTTAATTTCAATTTGGATAAGCTTCAGTTCTCCTTCGGTAGGTCTGTCATTCTGCAGAACGAGGTATAAGAGAGTGAAAGGGACACTGCGGTTGATGCTCCTCTCTACGTCGGAGAAGAAAGGGACACTGGAAAGCTAACCTTTTCAGTCGGATTCATCCGGAGTGCCAGAGCTAAATGCATCAGTGAACATCTGACCCCGAGCTTACGGATGAAGAGAATTCCTCAGGGTTGTAGTGGGTATTCTTGTATAGCCAGTAGGTCCCATACTCCCTGATGGAGTTTAAATCCAACCGACGTACTCAAACGCATTTCCCAGCGAAAAAACAGCTCACAAAATTGCATTAACCTGCTAAACATTTAAACTAACCTAACTCAGTTCGTAGATTAGGATATGTGAAAATTGAATGGCTTACTTAGAGTCTATGTATACAAAACGTATAAATAATTCTAGCTATATCCGTTATAGACTTTGAAACCAAGCCGATGTGCTCTAAACCGATTTCATTCAGAACCGAAATTTAGAAAGCAATAATGTCCAGATGATTTTACACTACTAAATTAACGCACTCACTTACCATGAAATCCAAAATCGATTTCTATTACCTTCCTGATCCTTATTGACTTAATACTTATATTGATATTGTTATAAATCTATTAGTATTACAAGTTATTGATAAGATTTTGTTTGTTGTGTCTGCAAACAGTTTTTTAGGTTGTCAATGCAAAAAGCTCAATAGAGTCTACTTAAATTTGTACTAATATATGAAGGTTTCAATTTTTGGTTACTAAAAAACTATTAGTTTTAATTGAAAAACATTTTAGTGTTAGATAGCCCAATTATTAAAGAAAGCTATATGCTTTTTTTTCACGCTGGGAAATGCCATTACGCACCCTTTTCAAACAAAATCTAAACGGAAGTGTGGGACTCGCTGGCAAAGCCAGAATACACCACTAAAACTCAGCGATACCCTCCCAATCTTTTAGTAAAGCATCAGAAAATCGGTTAATGCAATCTAACATGGTACTCCGGGACACTCCCGCTGGGAAACTTAGGAAGGGGGTAGGTGAAACGCAAATGTACGCCTCTTACCTCCCAATCTCCTGCGTCGGAGAAAAGGAGCGTCTATAGAGTTCACCCTCTGCCTCTCATGTGCCTCCTTCAGCGAAATAACAGATTCGCTGAAGAACGCCACTGCCCTCCACTCCCGTTCGCTTGGGAGCATTGCGCGAACTACTCTCCAACGAAAGGGCCCCCCGACCAACGACGTTAAAAGATGCCGATGGCGTCCCCACGTCGGGCATTCTACCAGCATGTGTTGCACGGAATAAATAGGTGCATCACACTCATGGCAGGCGGAGGTTTTCTCTCAGCGAACAATCCGATGCAGGTACTTGTCGAAACAATCATACCCATCATAAGTGATCCATGCCCCCTATTCTCTAGGTATAGACAAATCGCCCCCACCGTAACTAGACCTGCCATTGGTAATTCCAGGTCCTTACGCCACCTTTGGATCAGTGCTCTCTCTGCTAACGACCTAATCCTCCCAATATCGGCGGCATCAGTTTGTGCCCTTTCGGTATTTGCTGCCGCTCTGCATAAGGCTCTAGGCTATCTAAAACCTCGTTACAGCAAATGGTAGAGAAGCATAAATGAATAATATTGCAAAAACGGTGGAAGTTAATTCCTTTTCAGAACTTTCCTTACGTGTGCTCCGAAAATATGTTACGCAAAAACTATGTAAGGCGTAATTGTTCCTCTTAAAAATTCCATTATAGCATGTGTCTCCGATTCATTATAATTTTTTTTATGGTAAGTCTGTTTTTCCTTATATAATTCAAAGCGGCGTAGGTCAACTGGTAAAGGATAATTTTATTTTGGTATTACCAGTTTATTTACAATAACATTTGATTATATTATCTCTGAAGGCATTCGGTACTCAAATGTGAGCCCTTCGGCGAGGATACATGCCTTAAGGGATTATAAAATGTTTACGAATACGCGATACCATGTTAGGATTCTTGTCAATACGGTATAAGAAAATAAATTTCATCTCTTCGAATTCTCATCTCTTTGAACTTAATTGAGAAAAGATCGTTAGATGCGATGAAAAGAAATTCATTTGAAATCCTTCCCAGATCTGTTTTAACTTCATTCATAACGAACTTTATAAATTAATTTTAATAAAATTGCGCTTCGTTTTACGTTACTTTTTCTATCTGTTCGCTTGTCAATTATTCCAATCTCACTTTTAACGTTCCTCATATTCAAACAAATTTAATTCAATTGAATGGTTTTCTATATTTCTTTACCCGAAGAGAAGACTTATATCGTCTATTACCCCCAGGTTAGTCCCATCCTAAACTGTATCATGACTTACCAGCAGGTGAGTTCACAGTCAAGCGCTAATCTGTCAGCATTAAAAAAAACCTTATCAAGGAATCCCTTATTTTTGTAGTTTCCGAGGATAAGTCGGGATAAATAGAAGTTTCCTATAATATCGGCTATCTGTTAATGCTATACTGACAAACATTTCAACTTTTTATTGAGTTATTATGTAATGAAGTGGTAGTCATGGAAGCGTGTAATTTACACATTATATCGTCTGATACATTCAAGGGTACAAGACTATGTCATCGAACCATGTACGCCGTTGACACGGCCCAACACACGCTTGAGGCGTGCCCAGCCTGGACTATTCAGCGTGCCGCACTCGTGACGGTTATTGGTGCGGATATCTCGCTCTCCACCGTCATTAGAATGATGGTGAACAGCGAGAAAGCATGGTGTGCTGCGCTCTCCTTCTGCGGGGGTGTCATAACGCGGAAGGAGATGGCAAAACGGTTGAGGGAGGCAAACGTGACCACTTCGACCGTTCACAGCAGAAGACCGGGAAGGAGGCGAGAGGCCCACGATCGTCGTCTCCCTCCTTAGTGGTAACCTTTGGGTAACGGAAGCGGGGTCCGTTGCCCGACAAAGATAGGTCCTGCAAGGTGGTTGGTGGCTTGCGAGGTGCTCCAGGCAATCCACCTTTGGAGTAAGTTTTGGTCATTGACCGAGTTGGGCCTAAACAGGCACATCGCTGGCGGGGTTGCGAATGTCTGTCAGTCGCGTTTTCGTGACCTCATCTCCGAGTGATGTAGGAGCACCGCTGGGTTTTAGCCGGTATGAGTCCGGCATACTCTGGAACATCCTCCCGAGTATTCCAGGTATCCACGAGGATTTCCCTACGTTTAAAAAAATATACAATAAAATGACACAGTAAATTTGTGAAATTGTAGCAAATATTCGTTTTTATTCCCACAACCAATCTATATATTTATAGCTTCGGTCAGGATATATAAATTCAACAGCAAAGCAAGTAGCGGAAAATATTTTTCATTCGCTTTCAATCAACGTCACCTGTTAATTAAAAGGATTAAAAGATTCATGGACGTAATACCTATCCGGAAAAACAATTTTGACAGACATGATGACCTAATGGTAAGACGGGATTTAAACCTTGAGCAGGCATCATTAAATTTCTCTTTATAAAACACTTATTCATCTATCTATTGCTTTCATCACTTATAATATAAGATGTAGCCACAGGGGGGGGGGAAATAAATATAATATAAATTACCATTACGTAGTGATCCTATACTTTCCTAGAATTAAAGTCTTGGAGATTTCATGATAAATGAGTTTATTAGTCCAATACCATTCTAATGTGATCGCCTTGGAACGCATCGGTTATTGTTTCTCGGAAACATGGTTTTAGTCACAAACCGCGATCCATGTGTCAGGTTTGTGGGATTTTGTGAAGGAGGAGGCCTCACAATAGCCACTAAAGTCTATTGAAACCCTCATGATCTGTCAGTAAGACAACTTTCTCATTCATTTCGTTGTGGAGCAGCAAAAAGCGGCATGGTAAACGGGTGACTTCTCCTGGCCAATTTGGTGTTGGGACACTTCATCGGTTGGGTGGTTTGAGTCTATAACGGGCATAAGACCGATTTCAACAATTTTTTACCATAAAAATGCTGCATTCTCACTGAGTGGCATAGACTATGTTGATTTTTTTTTAAATAGGGATCCCTAATAAAAATGCATTAATGTAACCCAAGGTGTGATAGAACAAAAAAATACTCTACTATATTTTAGAACGTATTAATATATAAAAAAAAGTCTAGAATACTTTATGTCCATCTACTGTAGTTATGCCACTATAACTACTTTTTTACATTTTAAAAGTTAATAAAAATGCCGACAATAATCAAACCATGTTATTCATACATCTGTATTAATCCTTATCCTATTAAATGTATTTTTACCCGACTTCAAAAAAAACGAGGAGGTTATCAATTCGTCTGAATTTTTTTTTAATGTTTGTTACCTCATAACTTTCGACTGGGTGAACCGATCTTGATGATTTTTTTTTGATATAAAAGGTGGTGCATGTCGTAAAGTCCCATTTTTTTCAAATCTAGTTCTGATGATGGCATCTTTGATAAAACCGAGTAAGTCCTTAATTTGTATTAAGCATGTGCTCGACAAATGGACGAATAACTCAAGACCACTCCAACCGATTTCGATGATTCTTTTTTTATTGGAAAGAATATACTTCAATCCATGATAAAGTAACGGAACTTTTCAATTCTTAGGAGCAAATTAGCGATACTAGAATCTTTTATAAGATCTCCTGATATTTGAGTCAACTACCGTAACTTCGGTATGATCAAGAGATTGTCAATATGGTGATCAATGGAACTCCTCAACGGCTTAAAGTAAGGGTGCGATTTTTGGCAGAACATATAACTGTCTGTAATCAAATAGCAATGTGCTTACGTTTGTTGTTGCATTGCAATATTTATTAGGTGTATTACTAGAGACTTTTGCGTATTAGCGTTGTGTTTTTTTATGTTATCGTTATGATTACCATATAAAAGACTGGTGATAGCGGGGTGGCAAAATAACTAACCTGAAACCAGTTCGATCCCATGTGTGGCGATATCATTGTAAATTTACGCAACAATTTTTTACATTTTAGAGCATATTAATACATTTGTGAGAGGTTGTTTGGAAGGCAGTTCATTTTTTGTTAGTTAATTTATTTATATTAAAGACCGCTTCAAAATGACAATCTAAACAAAATAATGTACCCTGAGTCGAAATCCAGAATGTCAAATGTTATGTGTAGAGAAGTTCTGAGACAATAAAGTATTACAAATAAATCTCTTCTCCAATATTATAGATGTATGTTTTGCATTCAGAATTTTTACTTTTAACAATTTATAATAATAATGCTCAAAAATTACTTGACCGATTTAAAAAAATCTTTCAATACTTGTAGAGTATTTTTAAATTGACTAATGTGGGACTTTCTACGTAAATGACGTTTCGAATTAAAAAATGCACTAATTAGATATATATTCGTTTTAAAATATGTGTATTGATTAAATTATGAATGTATGTGTGTACCTAATAATCTGACAGGAAGTAATTAAAATCTAAATGCAATAAAACTTTTCTCTTAACGAAAATAAATCTATAGTCCAACTTAGTAGACTTTCCACTGACACGTGGGCGAAACCAAGGGGCATTGCTAGTATGTAAAAAAAAGCAAATAAATATATTATTCCACGTAAATTTTTTATTTTAAATATTTCTTCTGTTTATTGTGTCGTATTTATTTTTTAGATTTCCTCTTATGTACAATGCAGAATTCTTTTTCTTTCTTTCTTTTCACCAAAAAAATAATAATTAACTATTTGTTAACGAGGCCCTTCAAGCCGGATATTGGCAAAACATTTCAATCTTCGTCAACGAAATACGAAATGAATTGGATGGAATGACTACTTAAGCTTTCGTTTTATACCTCCATATTACATATGCCATTAAATCTTCCAATCAATTTTAACATCTTTAAAATGAATTTTATAACTCGGAATGTTATTTATTATTATACAATTATGATATAGTTACTAAAATTTTTAATCGAAAATCAGAAAAACATCCAATAAACATTTTCTATTATATTCTATTCTATTATTATCGTATTGTTTATAATGATTTTAAACGTATTAAAAATGCCTCCAAAGTAATTTTCTTTTGAAAATACTTTATCAAAAATACTCGTTGAAGATGAAGAGTAGCCTTCAGGTGTGCCTTAATATCCATTCATTATCTTCAAATTCTACTTACTAAACCTATCACAAATAATACAGAAATTATTATAGTTATTTTACAGAAATAATAGAACTTTATCTAAGGATGTGGTCACTATTTTGTATTTCTGAGAGGCATCTTTATGTTTAGAGAGATTTAGTAACTTAGTGTCGTATATGGTATACAAACCAATAGATATATGACATTATAAATACGTACTTACTTCTTTAACAGACCAATAGATCCATCCTTACAGAATTTAACATCACAACAAGGCCATCTGAAGATAGCCAGATAACTTAGAGAAACTCATTGTGGTAGGAAGAGTCGAAGATAAAAGACCATAAGCCACTCACTGACCTGTTGGTCCGACCAAAAGAAGAGTATATACGAAACTCGCGCTTTCAATGTCCTCAAAAGATAGAGAATAATGGAAACAGCTGGGTCATGCAGCTTAAGCATTAACAACTTTCAGCAACACGGAAATTATGATAATAAGTTACTAACAGCGATATTCTTATGCCTAGACGTCCTCCCTAAGAGGCAAGCAATTATTAAGAGATTAAATCAGATTTAACAATCTGTTTAAACTTTCTTTTTCGTTGGGAAATACATTTACGTACGGAGTGTGGGTGTGTGTGTACTTTCTGTTGCCAGAATACCCACTAAAACCCAGCGGAGCCCTCTGCACCTGATACAGAAGGGGCCAGAAGATGGCACCGAGCATTTGACTTAGATGGCACCTCAGATGCATTCTACATCATGTAAGTAAGGGGAAGCAGGCGGACAAACATACGCCTCCTGCTCTCTGTCCTCTTATGACTAGGACGAGGGGAATCCCTCGCGTTCCCTCCCCAACGCCTCTTTCTGCAAGTTGACAATCTCAGAGAAAGAAGCAACTGGCCGCCATCCCGCTTCGCCAACGGTCATTATGGTAACTATTCTTAACAGCGAAAGGTTGTTTCCAGCTATGGACATCAAGAGATGCCGCTGTGGCCTAGCTGGGCACTCCACCAATGTATGATGCGCCGGATTGATGAGTGCGCCCCACAATCTAATGCAGGTATTTCTCGAAGCATCCGTGTCCGGTAAGCACTTGCACCAATCTGAAAGATGACAAACCATATCCTCTCGAAAACCAGCCGCCTAAGATGGGCCTGATCGGTGCCACCCTAACAATTCGCGCCACCAGAGATTCAAGGTTCTATTTCCACACACAAGGCCCTCTTGGAAATTGATTTTATCCTTTTTAGCTATTCGGCATCAGGTTTTTCGCCTCTGGATCTTGCAGCTGCCCGACATTGATATGCAGTTGCTAGTACCTCCGCTCTGAGCTCCCAAGGGGTTCACCTGCCAGTATGGTTACGGCTGTTCACGACACTGTACAATATTCTCTTATTGTCCTTACCGCTTTTAAACTCTGCGCTCTCCACAAAAGAGCCCTATTTGAGGCGGTTAGGGCCTTTACCTACAGAGTAGCACCATACAGGGCCATACTTGCAATAATTTCGGCGTAAAGCTGCCTGCAGGGTGTATCTGGTCCTCTTACGTTAGGGAGTAGTCGTCCAAGCATCACCGTATTTACCAACCGGGGGGTTATCCAGGAGAAATATGTCCGGTATCCCCAACGGTTCAGCATTAGGCCTGGCTTAACCCTTAGTATTAATAAGTTCTCTGGTGGAGTTCAATATTATAAATGACACATGATTTGGATATCTGTGAAGAAGAAGGAAAACATATCAAAGAAGTTAAACATATTCGAAGACAAAATAACGTGTATGTTGAATATCACATTGATGTTATACTAAAGACCCTAATGGGACTTTATATCGCGTTACGTTAAATCCTACATACGTATATAAAATACACATCAACAAGGAAATATTTCAACTTATGACAAAAACAACATAAGCGAGGGTAAAATCTCATTTACGCTCATTTCGTTTATATATAACGCACGTATAAGACCGTTTTATAGGAGTAATCATCTCTGTATTGAAGTACTCGAATGGGTGTTAACGTCACGTCACATTACGTCGACGTAAATATGCGTCATATAATCACATCTCCAAATTTTCAACGTACGTTTCATTTCAATGTAATGCCTGTTTATATTTGTGAAATAAATTTGACAGAGATTTCGCTTTTGTGGGTGAAGTAGGAAGTAAACAAAAGCAAGAGAACGGAAAATTTGAGAAAAGGACTTTGTTTTAGTTTCAACATACATGTAGAGGAAACTCCGGATAGTTTTAAACAAGGGACGTTATTAGAGGCTTCTAAAATTTAAAGCTATCCGAAAGTTCCAGCAATACTGTTTATAATTTGGTCGCGTAATTAACAATACGTAACAGCTGACAATTATAAACTTAACGCGTTCACTTTATAATAAAATTACGACGAACAATCTAAAAACTACTTTTTTGTATGAGTATTTTGATGTGAAACTTTGAAACGCATGATTAGCGTCACGAAGATGTGCAGCGTTTTTATGCTTGTTCGTTTGAAGGTTAGTTAGTATTAATATTTACAAATAACATGTGGCAGTGCAATTTGCCATTCGTCATTTAATATTACTATAACTATTTTTTTCATAAAATATAATATAAAAATATTTCATAAATTCTCTATTTTAAATTAAAAAAGAAAATTTGATAAATCATTTCTAATATTAATAAAAAAACCCGTGGCACTTTTGTTTACAATTCGTCATTTGAGATTTCAATAAATTATTTGTATTAATTTTCGACACTTTTAATATTTTAATGACAATTAAATTCATTAAATTCGTAACATATCTGCCTTTTTCCCTCCCTCTAACTCTCGGAAATATTAAGTTTTAGATTTGTTTAATTTTTTTGCTGACAGTTTGGCGCTTGACTGAGATCACATCTGACGGTAAGTGATAATACAGCCTAAGATGGAAGGGCGCTAATCTGGAAACAATAAAAAAGTAAGTAGCAGCCCATTAACGTCCCACTGCTGGGCACAGGCCTCCACACTACAAGGAGCAAGGGTTTTTAGAGTATAGACCCACCACGCTGCTCCACTGAGGACTGAGGATTGGCAGGCATAGTACACAAGTGCACTCTCTATTCCTTGACTCTCATAGTCCGATGTGACGGGAATCCGACACGACCGGAGAGAGATCAAGCGCAGGACCAACGGCTTAACGTGTTCTCCGAGGCACGGGGGTGGAGCACACCGCCAACTTCCCAACTTCGGGCAAATATTAAGAAAATCTTAATAGAAAACTCAATATTGATTTTTGAATTGACTAGACCCGGGATTCGAACCCAGGACCTCATGTCTGTAGTCGAACATGCTAAGCACTAGACCAACGAGGCAATTCCCGATATTACGTTTCAATCTATTGAAAATCTCAATTAGTTGTAATTACCCGTCAAAGTTGGCGGGAACATGAAATTTGATATAACTTTTGTATATTAATTTTCCTATATTCAATATAATCTTATTTATATGTAAAGAGGAGATCTTAGTCTTTGCTTGTAAAGAATCTGGTTGACTGACTCTTCATCGCACATCCGTCACGACTGAAGCGAGAAGCATTAAATTTTTAAAGTAACTTTTCATGAAGTAAGGGTAAACTTAGAAGCACTAGTTTTCATAAATGAAACGTGTTAGGAAGATCATTCTTTTGTTAATTTCAAATATAGTACGAAATTTATTGTTTTCATTTAGATTTTTATGTAATTCTACATTCTACAAAAGGACATTATAAACTACATTATCACAATAATGAAATGGATATAATTGTACAATTAAATCTTTACCGTAATTGTAATTATAATTTGTAATTTAGTTTCACGTTACATTATTATAGATATTTATTATGTAATTTATATCAATATATAAATAATGAGTTCACACTGACTACAATAATACCCCTTAGACTGCAAACTACCGGTTTACGGGGCTGATTTAAAGTAGCTTGCCCGTGTTAGCTACTAGTTGACATGATACGGTAGTTCTGTCTCAACATGAGCAATTGGAAGTATAAGCATCTCTTTCTTTTTAAGTCATAGTGTGTTTTATCTAGTTCGCTTCTCGGTAACTGTTGTAACAAAATATGCGCAGAGAATAGTAGAAAAAAATAAATCAATTACGAAGTGACTGATACTAACGGTGCGTGTGTGGGACGAAGATCGTTATGTTTATTGTGATATTTTATAAACTGTGAGTGTTTATTAGTCATTATTTGTATTCTTGATTATATAAGTGATGTTAATAACAATGAAAATCCTTAAGGTATGTTTTTTAAGATATGAGCCTATAAATACAAGAAATCAAATTAATGATAGTCCTCTAAAGAAAGTTTAGAATATTCTTAGGAACAACCTTAGACTCGGAGCTTCAGTGGGATGCCCAAGACTCTGGTGAGTAACTTAGTTCCGCTGCATTTGCTGTTAGAAAAGTTAGACAATACACTGATGTTGAAATATCCAAAATGGTGTATTTAGCTTATTTTCATAGCATTACGTCTTACGGCATACTCTTATGGGGTAAGGTGGCGGACATTAAAACCATATTTATTTTCCAAAAAGCAGGGAAATTCAAAGAAATATCAATTCTCACAGTACCGTCACAATATAGATTAAATAATATCGTATATATCCGTGATAATATTCACTTATACATCAAAAAAGTGAAATACACAATTTTAATACTAGAAATAAATACAAACTTGCAATCCCATATTTTAGAGTGAAGAAGGTTCAGAAATCATTTGTCAGGTTGAGTCTACCCATCTTTAAAAATATACCGCAATCAGTTTTAGATTTGCCTCCACATGATTTCAAGAAATATATCAATAAACTTAATTTAATAAACAAAAGATAATATTGTATAGTTTAACTATTAGCAAACATAAAAATCATAACATTTGGTAGTCTTTCATGAACATTTAAGTCTCAAGAGCCACTTTAGCGTCATTCGACCTACGGGGCAATAGACGCAAAAACATCCGTGCGGGGCGGGACATGCGACGGTTATTTCCATAAAAAAGCGCGGGCATATTACGGAGGCCAATAAAACGTGGTTAGACAGTGTAAGGGATACACTGTCTTCCCAATTCAAGACGAAGTCCTAGATATCTGGTTTCACTATGATGAGAATAAAACCTCCTCCATCCAGGCTTATGGAGAAGAGAAGCTATATTCTAGTCCAAAAGCCTCCTTTTACGGAAACGGAACTCTAAACTGAAGTCTAGTTTCAAAGAAGGCAACCCTTAAGGCAAAGTTTCTCACAATATTGTGAAGCTTTCGAGCTCAAGTTTATAATAATACTCATTTAATACTAATTTAACAAACGAACTTTGAACTTGAACACTTCAAAACTTCGAAGGTTTTAGGGTTGTTATAAACGGAACATGCAGAACAACTGAAACATACTAATTAAGGCGACCTTTACAAGCACTCTGTGCTACGAAATTATTGCATAACTTTTCAGAGAGTGCTTATATAAAAAAATTGTACGAACTTGTCACATTTTTTTCAGCTTACAGACTTATATTCAATAAATAATATGAAAAGGAAATATTTGTGTTTTTATATGTATGTTTGTAACGTTTTCTCACAGAAACAACTGGACTGATTTGAAGTATTTTTTCATCATTAGATAGCTGCATTTTCAGTGAGCGACATAGGTATATTACTTTCTCAAAAAATAATAGAGATACTTTATAATTACATTAATGTAACCCAAGGTGTTAAACAAAAATTTGTTATCGCGTGTGTCAGAAATAACAAGATAAAATTATAATTTTAACTATTTTTCTTTAAATTATTAAAAAAATAAATAGGATTTTCATAATAAAAGGTCGATATCCAAAGTAAAATATTCTTTACGTCCAGTAAATTCATTTTGTCAATGACTCTACCACCGTTTCACAACCTACAGACTAGATCCGACAAGAAACTCCATAGTCTTTTACTCTTTTGTTTTTATCCATGTTATACTTAATATAACTTACAGTAAAATACATCAACAACATCTATTATTATTAAATATAAAAAGAAATATCACACAATTATCATTATTACATATTAAAAAGACATCAGATTTAATTTAAAGAAATACATTTAGCTTTGTATTGCAGAGCAGCCCTTTTTAAAACACAACTTACTTAAAATACAATAATTCGTAGCTAACGTTGATTAAAAACTGCTCCCTCGACTAACTTTAGGACTATTTATACATTTGTCGTTAATGAGGTCATTAGCATAAATAACCAATGGCAGCGTTTGACGACAATTATATTTCTTAATTATCTTATTTATTAAGAAACTACCATTCCCCGTTAGTATTTAATAGTTACAATTAATATAATTTAAGTAATTGTAATCGTTTATGAAATATTACAAATATTATATCGCAAATTGGCATCATTTACAATGTGCACAAATTCACCAATCGGAATCAACATTTGTGATGTTTCAAGGTCATCGTTTTCTAAGAATACGATTTAGTCAAATGACGAACCGTACCCTTTATTTAAAATATTATTTTAATTAAATTATTTTACAAAAACATTTGCGACAATATTATAGAACGTATTAATATCTATAAAAAAATTCCTGAATACTAAATGTCCAACTACTGTAGTTATGCCCATATAACTACTTTTTTACATTCTAAAACTTAAAAAAGTGCCGACAATAATCAAACCATGTTATTCATACCTCTGTGTTAACCTTTATAGTTTAAAATTATATTTTATTAAAGGCTGTTTCAATACCTGTTGTTACTTTTTAATTAGGACATTCCATTCAAAAGATATAACGAATTTAATAATGTCAATCTAAGCAAATAAATCCGATTTAGTTGTCTTTCCACTGCCACGAAATCGGTATATCTACATGGATGAAACCGTGGGGCATTTCTAGTGTAATTTTTGTATTCTAAAACAACACTCCAAAGAAACAGAGGTCTAATTTGACTACTATAAAATAGGCTATAATGAGTCAATATATAATATCAGATATTTTTGAACTTTTAAAGAGGATCAGTTCCGTCTTACATGATTCTTGTTTAAGTTCAAGATAGGAAACACTTATGTTTTATGCAATCTATCTCATTGATTCTAAGCCTTCCTCGATTCATTCACTAAACTCTTTAGCCTTATAATATCAATACAGATTTCAACCAATTTTCTTTCTCCAAGTCAATAATAAATAAGTCTAACAATTATGTACAAAAGAAAGATTGTATAGTGTAATGGAATATATCCTGTATATAACAATCAGTAGAAGGTATTGGTTTAACACATTAAAAATAAAAAATAATACTACATAGATCAGATTGGACAAGGGTTTAGACGAAAATATTTTGTGACCGACATCATCATAAATTCCATTTGATGAATGGTTTGCGATGACGAAGTACTTACTTCGAAAATATTTGTTATAAAAAGGACCGGTAAGTAGGGATTGAATAATATATTGACCATTGTATAGAAAAAGCTATGGATATATTTCTTTATAAGCTATGTATATATTACTATGTGTAATTTGAATGTTCATAGGATGATTTTTTTTTTCGCTGGGAAATGGTTTTAAGCACATATCCCGACCTATATAGGTCACGAGTGTGGGACTCGACGAGGGAGGAAACCTTGCAATACCTACTAAAACCCAGCGGAACCCTCTGTATCCACAAGTAAGGCACCAGGTGTTCAACATTCGCATTCGTGCCTAGTACCTCAGAAGAAGTCCAACTGAGGATTCAAGGAGGTGGGAGTAGCTGCGCAAACACGCACCGCTTAGAACTCTGCTTCCTTCAACGGTGAGGAGGAGAATCCGCTGCATTCTCCCTCTCTCGCTCATGGGCCTCCTTAAGCGAGACAGCGACGCAGAAGAAGGATTCACCTGCCCCTCTCTCATTGGAGAGCATGGTACCTATAATACTCCTCCGCGAGAAATCGCCGCCGATCAGCGATAACTGGAGGTGATGCTGAAGTCCACAGGCTGCACAATCTGCCACAGTGTGATGCGTTGAGTTCATAGCTGCACCACACTTTTGGCAAGCGGGTGACTCCTCCCGGCCAATTCGATGCAGGAACTTTCCAATGCCCGGTCAAACCTGCACCAATCTGTAGGAGAGCGACCCGTGCTCTCTACAAAGTTCTAGATGAGGCCATATCCACTACTGCGGACCCGAGGTTCTCCTTCCATTTTTGGACCAGAGCCTGATCAGCCAGAGATCTAATCTTCTAGACATTATAAGCATCAGGCCAAACTTTTTTTAAATTGTAGCACACACCGGGTTTACGCTAATGTTAAATTAAGTATATGAATTAAGAAAATTATAAATATTGTATAAACTTTGGACTCATTTCAAATACATCGCTATTATTTTTTTAATTAAGTAGAAGTTTTTGAAATATTTGCATATATATTTACTTGTTTCGTCCAGTTGTGTTGATCAGTAAAACATCAATTGAGGCAATTTTTATTGATAAGTTTGCTGTCGTAAAAAGTACGACACGGGCTTGGTTACGCTATAAGGCTAAGTAAAGAAATCTTAAAAAAGCTCCTCACACTGAACATTATCTTTCTAAAACATAAAGAACTCCCAAACATAATCAATCTTCCTTGAAAGGGCTTCACTTTAACAATGAACGGCTTGTGAATATTTAATAACATAAGATTTTCATAGAAATTACCACCGATATGAATTATGAAGACATATTATTGATTTATGTAATTTATGTGTCGTTCATTAAAATATATTACATTAAAATAATATACCTTTGGAGAATAGAGTTCAAAGAGGTGACTACAGAATAAGATATTAGATGTAATTTTAATGTAGATGCTAATTTTGTTTTATTGCCTTACTTGTTAGCGCTTTACTGTGATCTCATCTGTTTGTAAATGATGTTGGAGTCTAAGATGGAAGCGTATTAATCTATGAAGAGGTAATTTACCTCTTATGGTTTCTACACAGCATCTTACCTGAATGCAAATCTGTTGTTTGACGGTACGTCTTTTCTAGTAGGGCCACAGGTCTATTCCAACCACAAGCTAATTATAAAATGCAATTTCCTAAATTCCCCCTACCGGGGATCGAATCCAAACACCCTGCGAGCAAAGCGAGTACTCACGTTGCTAAATTATTTGCCAAGTAATGATGGTTTTAAGCATCTGTATTAATAGTTGAATGATATAAAAACAACAATTACAAAATCATTGATATGTTGAAAGTGCGATTTAAATCTTTATACTTAGTTACCCAGGTTTTTACACTGCTCATTATTATATTTCAATATAAATAAGATAAATTACACATAAACAGTTATGTCTAGACACTACTATTGTCAAAAAACATTATATTTTATCGTAACATACGTATATTTAATCCAAAGTAAAAACTACGTTCACAGTTCTGTACATAACCCTTAGACTGTCAACTACCGGTTGACAACGCTGATTTGAATTTGCCTGTGTCAACTACTCGTTAACATGTAATACAACTCGTTAACAACTCGTTAACAAAACATACGATAGTTCTGTTTCAACTCCTGCAATCAGAAATATAAGCTATTTCGCTTCTTTCGTAACAAAATATGCGTAGAGATAATACCAAACAATAGAAAAAACAAAAAATAAATCAGCTACGAAGGGCAGTCTAATAGGGATCTATAGTCAGTCTAAGGGATAATAACATGAATGGGTTACACTTTCATTGTAATTACAAAATAATATTAGTTATGAAATAATACCTTTCGTAGTAAAACTTCTTAACTTACACTTGATTTGCGGAGTGAGCTGGTGAATGCGTTACGAAAAGTGTAATCGTGCGGGGCGATCTGAAGTTAAAATTGAACCGAGTTATTTAACACAATGGTTATACATACATTATAGAAACATAACATAGACAAAAAATTGGTGAAAATGTAATTTATCTATTACTTTTTTTTGGTTGGGACATTTTTAATGAACTTCAAGACAAGGGCCAATGAAAATGAACGTCAAGACGTACAGGAAAATACATGACATGATTAAAGACAACGCCGTAACGTCACGTCCTTCTGCGTGACACAAAATAAGTTATAACAATGTAATATGTTAGTTATTTTACTTTACTTTATATACATTATTGACTAGCAATGACCATGCTTTCCTATAGCTCAATATGATATCACTTATATGTGTAAAGTTTGTTATTCTCGTTGAAATTTGGAAATAAAATGTTACGCAAAAGTTATAGTCAAATTTCCCAAATTTAGAGGATTCATTTCCTTTTATCTCCTTAGCAAATGTTTCTAATTTCACTAGTTTTTAATGTATCTAACTTAAGTCAATCATGTTATATGTTCTGTGTAAAAAGTAATCTCGTTTATGTAATGAGAAAGGGTAAAGCTATCTCGGCGGGGTTTTCTCAACACTTTTTCTTTACATGTTTACTTTATTTCATAGTGTAGTTTATGATGTAGAAAATTTTCTTTCTGTTCATTTTCTATGACAACAAACGACACCTTTTTAAAGATTTTGTTACACTTTAAATAATTATGGGAACCCATTTTTATTTTAAAATTCTAAATTAGTATATCTCCAACAGATTCCTCACGAATGCACTTGTGATATTATTTATTGGTAAAAAAAGGCGAATTACGAAGGCCAATAAAAAACACAGCCGGACAATCTAAAAGGTAAACCTATTTGGGTGATGTTATTAGAGAATAAAATATTAAGGTAAATAGCGCCTCATTAACGTTTCACTGCTAGTCACAGGCCTCATCCCTCCCAGGTGAGAGTTTTTAGACAATAAACCCACTAAGTTATTCCACTAAGGCTTGGCAAAGCAAACATTTCTCTTTATTGCTGATATGCAGATTTCCTCATAATGTTGTCCTTCACGGAAAAGCACAAAACAAGAATGTAAATTTCGTATTAAGATAAACTTATTGCCTAGAATTTGAAACCGTGACTTTTAATAAGAATTTATGTATCTATCCTCGGCCCGTCACGAAAACTTATTTAAGCCCTGCTTAATACTTGGACTGCCTCATTGGTCTAGTGGTCAGCTTGTTCAGCTACATGAGGTTCTAGGATTCAGTCCCGGGTCGTGTGATCCTCCACCGTTCCTTTATAGACTACGAAAACAAATTACCTGTGAAATGAATCAACGTGAATAACGCTTAGAAGGCTCTTACTATATGATAAAATAACTGAGCGGTATGCCGTCATTTCTGAGCGGTACAGGCGAGATCGTGAGTAAATCATTTTTATTTATCCCAATATTTTTATTTGTTACCATTTTTAATGAACGGTTATAAGGTACAACGGTAATATTTAATAACATTTTATCAAAAAAATAGTTACCGTTCATAAATTTATAATCCTTTAGCAATACTTTAGCATTTCCATTTCTGGATTTACCTTGTTATTATTGCTCCTGATCTCTATCCGAATATATATTATTATTTACGAATACCATCACATCCGAAAGTGAGAATCAAGAAACAGAGAAGGCACTTGTGTTAGCGCATAGACTTGTGCACCATGCCCGCAAACTCGCAGAGGACCAGCGTGGTGGGTCTATGATCTAGAAATCCTCTTTGGTTTATGGCATTAATTTTTATGGAAGTTTTACAAATACTAAAGTAGTGTATTAGTTTGGAAATGATTTAAAAAAAGGTTTTAATCTAAGAGTTTTATTTAGAAAATTGTACTTAACATTTGATTTTTCACACTGTTCCTTGGAACGTTATATAATGATGAATTCCTGTGCTGTCCCTCTTTTCTTTCCGATCACGTATATAAATTTTCCATTGAAAACACTTGACAAATAAAATTGTTGGTAGAATATTAGAGCTTATCGCATATTTTCTAATACATCGTGCCTATAAATCTTGGTGGTACTACATGTAGAAATGTACGTTGGAACACGTGTTCGAGCTAGAAATTACTTTTCAATTTAATTCAAGTACTACCATAAATCACCCGTCGAAATAATTTATTCGTCTTTGTAGACGATAGGTTTTTTCAAGGCCATTATCTACAAATCGGCCGGGCATGTTTTAAGTTAACAACAAAAAATAAAGGCGCAAATATTTTGTCCTTGCAAAGAAACGCTTAAGCGCCAAAACACTCGAATTGATGATAAAACAACGCTTTAAGGGATTTATATCGTTTATTTTTTCAATATTCTTGTCTAATTATTTTCTTTTATTTGTTATTATTTCGGGTTTAGCAAGACTGCAATATTTAAAGCTTTATAGTATAGATTGATAAATAATAATAAAGCATCAGTATTTTCGATAAAAAGAATTTAAAACTTTTAATAACAGTTACTAAAATAAATGAAAACTACCCAAATAAGTTACATATAATTAAAATTGAATTTTATTTTTACTTCTGATGATTTTCTCTTTGAAATAAACGACCCACAGCTGGGCACAGGTCTCATAGGAGAAAGGGTTTTTACCACGCTGCTCCACTCAGGGTTGGCAGGTATAGTACACAAGTGCACTCTATATTCCTTCACTCTCTTAGTCCGATATGACGGAAGTCCGCTACAGCCGGATACAGACCAGGTGCAGAACTCACCGCAAACTTCCTAACTTCGTGCAAATCTTGAGAAAATATTAATAGAAAAAGACCGACTTTTCAATTGGCCCAATCCGGGACTCGAATGCAGGATCTCATGTTTGTAGTAGAATATGCTAACTACTAGACTAATGAGGCAGTTTGTCTACACAGTACTCACACTAAAATGTCAATCCATTAGTCCCCCTCTCTGTTTGATCCAGCTAATTTCCAACAACTTAAAGCTAATTTTTATTCCTGACTGTTGGAAATGAGGAAAGCATAGCGAAGAAATCTTCATGACTTTGATTGCCTCACTGGCGCAGTGATATGAATATTGGCTTTCCTAGTAGAGGTCATGGGTTCAATCCCTTATAGGACGAATTTAGAAACTGGACTGGTGCGAACCTTCGACCCTGGCCTATTTTTTTTGTCTGTTACCAGATTAGTACTCTTCCATCCTAGATTGTATCATCACTCACTATCAGGTATAATCACATTCAAGCGCTTTTTAGAGTCGCTCACTAATATGTAGGTAAAGTAAAACTATTTACATTATATTACACACTTTCTATGACTTTTAACACAATACTAACGTTGATACAAACTAAGAACTGTCACTAGGCGAATATCCCTTCATTCTACTGTACCTTTTTTATACCAAACGCCGTACTCAAAAAATAATAAGTCCACCAATCACAGTCGTCGTGATAACAACGACTAAACAAGTGTTTATAAATTTGAGCATTCCGGAATAGCGTTAAACCGGATGTAGTGCATGTAAACGTTTCATTGATATAATTACAAAGACCTCAGCATAATAAACAAATATAGTCATTTAATAGCAATCCACAAATAAAGTAATAATGATCGCTAACACCCTTATCTGTCAACAATAAAAATGAGCACCCGAAGAAATAAGAACAGGAAAAAATGTATACTGTACAAATTATGAAATTACTTTAAGAAATAAATTAACAATAACAAAAGCTGGTTTGATAAAGCGTTAATAAATACCATATAGTGAGAAATAAAAAATCAAAGAGTGAAAGAAAATTGTATCAATTAACAGTCTGTCGTTTGCCAAATTCACCGGCCAAAACGGCGTGAGTGTTGTTAACGTATAAAATCAGTGTCGAACAATCAAAAGTGTCGAACATTAACTTGAAAATTAAACTGACGAACTCAGAACTAACCCTGGAAGACCAAATGTTGTAAAATCAATACCAAAAGCCAACATTTCAAATTTAACATAATGTAATAAGACATTTTAACACGTAACTATGTTAACGACGACTCAAAATAATCAAGGACATGAAATTTTATTGTGATAAAGATTTTCTAAAATCAATACAAGTCAATTGCTATTTAAGAGTGTATAAACATCAAATGCTATAGAAAAAGATCTATCTGAAACGAACGAATAAAAATATCTTACTAAGAATTGAAAATTTAAACAAGATACACCTAAAAAGTTAGAGTGTAAAGAAGAAATAGTATAATAGCAATTTAATAAACTAGTTTTCCATTCCTGTCGAATAAACTTATTCAATTAATGAATTTACAATTAACTATTAATTAATGCTGTACACAATTTTCAATATATTGGATTTAATCACACTAGTTTTAAACATATTAAAACTTTGTATAATTGAACAGTCCTATATTACAATATTTGATGATGCGTGTTTTTATAATTGGATAATTGACGAATCTATTTTATTTAAACTTTTCACATTAAAATCTCACAATTTTTCCATAAATTATTATATAACTTAAATATACAATTAACCATGATAACATTTTATCGAGCCTTAACATTAATACAGAAAAAATAATAGTAACTAAAATGCGCCATCAGAAGCAAATGGATGGGTGCCCATAAGGCTGGCAGCGTTACCGCTTTGGACAGCGATACTTATACGCTGTTCGAAGTACCACCCGGCCTTAGGGTCACGGGTGACATCAACTAAGTGAGATGAAATTTCTTTCAACAAGCTTTTAGCCTCAGGACCCCACGGTCCCAATGTCTCCACGCCAAAAGGCACAAATATGTATTCTAAAGCAAGGCTCTCATATTTGCGCTTCTTGGCGTTTTCAGCTAATGATGCCGCCGTTCCCGCTGATTTGGAGGTAGCGTCAATGTGAGGTGGTGCAAGCGTATCAACACATGTAGCATTTCACACCAACGACCTTCCTTTTTTCCAAGGCATTAACGACATACCATCAGGTCTCTTACCATAATCACGTGCAATTCCATTCGGCTCGAGAATAGCCGGCACGTTATTGGTGACAAGGGTCCTTCTGATGATGTTGTTGATGCCGGCGTGTCTTGGAAGACGACCAGCACTACGTAGACAAGACAGACCGTGGTGACTGAGTTGATTTACCCACTCACCACATTCACATTGGATATTCCTACATACCTATTTATTTATTTATTGTATTCAACAAGTAACATTAATTACAAATGAAACCTTTTCAGGGTGTTGCAAAAATGACATGATGTCAAAATTATGTCATACTGCCCATGTTTATCATCACTCACGATATATCAAACAAATAATCACTATTAATAATGTCAAAACTATTATCAATACAATATAACTTCTAAATTCTCTTCAGGTAAAATTCTCTATTTGTTACAACATACATACATACGTAGCATCACGCCTCATTCCCATAGGGGTAGGCAGAGACCACGTCCTTCCACTTGCCACGATCTTTGCATATCTCCTTCACTTCGTTCATTCTCATTAAACCAATACAAGTTCGTTGGTTTACATTACTCTTGACCTGGCCCTTATTTAAAATGTTCTGAATTTGGTCCAGGAATGTTCACCTTGGTTTTCCCCTTCCAATTTTCCACTCACTCTTGTCTCATAAATCCTTAATGTCAGTCTCCTTTCATTCATTCTCTCTACGCACCCAAACCATCTAAGCATACCTTTCGCAATTATAGTCACTACATCTTCTTTTATACCACAACGTTCTGTTTTAAACAATTTTGATATTATATTCTACAGTCTTATTTTATGGTTTGCAAGGGAATGGAAACAAGCTCAAGTTGAGCTAGTTTTATATAAAATAGCTCAACTTAATTATGCAATACCCATTTCGCAATTGTCCTTTGAGAAATTCCAAAGAAAAACGCAAAACTACTAAGAACAACTTCGCAACAGGACTACTAAAGCAAAAACCAAATCGAATTACGTCGTCAAACGAGACTTAGGTTATATTACAGTACTCATTGTAGACTTCTGACGCAAACTACTGCCATAAAACATTTATTGCCTTTTTATACTGTACCATTGCTTGAAGGGTCTAATGGCGTACTCTTCGATAAAGTCTCAAACTATAAGAAAGAAACGTTTCAATCAAGTACGGACATCTTAGGGGTTCTTATCTTACTTTCTTTACATATTATAAATACAAATTTTAACGAAAAAAGAACCGCCTTCAAAACAAATTGTTGCTCTAAAAAGTAAAAAAGTAAAAAATAGTTGCGTATTCTTTTTAGAGTTCTTCGTATTTTTATATTCGGAGTCGGCGTCAGCCAAGGTAGGTATTTCCCTTCACTTTTCCGGAGCCGCTCACACCTATAGCTTGTATATGTAGTCACAGCCTATACCTATATGTGTGGGTACCTTGGCTGACACCGACTTTATGCAATTATATTTTTAACTTTTTAGAGCATATTAATATTTGTAACAGTTTGTTTTGAAGACGGTTCTTTTTTGGTTAAAAATTTTATTTATTTTATGATTTTTAGTGAATCTGAAGTACACTAACAAATTTGTCTGAATAGTACAACGTTACTCAAATAAGACCGCACCGTTTAAATAAAACAACTCTGCAAAATGAAAATTACATTGATATCGCAACACCCGGGACTGAACCCGCAATTTTATACGTTACAGATTAGTTATTTTGCCACCCCGCTATCACCAGTCTTTTATATGGTAATGGAGCGCACCACTAATACGTAAAAGTATCCTTCTCCCCCCCCCCCCCCTCCCTAACTTCTTCCTTTTTTTGAAGTCGGTTAAAAGTGAAGGTAAACTTGTCTATATACCAATGTAAAGGAATATCTCATACCCAAATACGATGTCACTCAACAATCAGCAATAATATTTTCTGAGAAGACATTCATAACCTGGTAAAAGGAAATTTTTCTCTTAAATGGTGATTACTATTTTGTGAAAAAATACATATAGTATTAATAAAATTATATTTAATAAAATGCATAGCTGATATACAAATTCTGATATCAGCTGGCAAGTGACAATACGGTCTAAGAAAACCTGGCAACAGGTCATGAGAGATACATTACCCATTGCCAGGATATTATTTATTAATGATATCTACACAGTATACACAAATTCTTTGCTTAGTGGTACGTCTTTTATTGTTGACGGGTAACAAACCACAGCCGAAGCTTCCCATTAATCCGGACTTTAGGAAAATACGTTTTCCTAAACTTGTCCTGGCAGGAACTGAGCCCAGGGTCGCCCCTTAGGCTGGCCCGAAGACATAGGCAGGTTTACTTACGATATTAGCCTTCACACAAGTGCACAGTAAATTTAAGTAAACAACAACTAAGTAAAAACTACGTAAAGCATGTCGCTGCCAAGGATAGAAAATAATAAATCAAGAATAATTGAAGCAATCAACTCGTGTCAAAAATCCGCGTCATCCAATTATAAGCTGAGAATCTTTAAAAAAAAAAAAGATTTAACATCCACACTTTTTCTATTTCATTAAAACTTTTAAGTTTCCATTCTGATGGAAAAATATGATAATCCTATTAGGTGGAGATGGAGATGGCTTTTATTTAATGGAATCAAAAAAATGTTTAGGGCAGTGAGGGGAAAATATCAATGTAAAAGTTTTGGAAATAAACGTCTTTTTATTGACTTGATAATTAAAAATTTAGGCTTTTTAATGGCGGTAAATGACGATAAAGTATAAGAAGGTAGAATTAATCTGGTAAGAGGTTAAAAGTAAGTAGCAACTTATTAACAGGCCACTGCTCAGGCCACCTCACTCAGAGGAGAGAGAGGATTTTTAGAGCATAGAGCCACCACGTTGTTCCACTTCAGGTTGGCAGGCGCAGTACACAAATTTATTTTCTATTCCTTCACTCTCATAGGCCGATGTGAGGGAAATCCGACTTGCACAGAGAGACATTAGGACACAGGACCGACAGCTTAACGTGCTCTCCGAAACACGGAGGTGGAGCGCACCGCCAACTTCCCAATTACAGGAAAATATTGAGAAAATCTTAATGGAAAACTCTATATCGATTTTTGGATTTACCCGACCCGGGACTCGAACCCAGGACCTCATGTCTGTAGCCGAACATGTTAACCACTAGACCAATAAGGCAGTAAGGTATCCAGTTCTACTTTGGAGTTGTAATCATAAATCATGCGCTATTACTTCACACTACTATAAACTTTTGACCAACATTCGAAATTTATCCATGTTAGAGGTATGTAAGTAGCAGCCCATTAACGTCCCACTGCTGGGCATAGGCCTCCTCAATCATATGAGAGAGGGTTATTAGAGCATAGACCCACCAAGCTGATCCACTGGGGATTGGCAGGCATAGTACACACAGGTGTACTCTCTATTCCTTCACTCTCATAGCCAGACGTGACGACAATCCGATACAACCGAAGAGAGATCAGGCGCAGTACCGACAGCTTAACGTGCTCTCCGAGGCACGGGGGCACACCGGCAAATTTTTCCCAACATCGGGCAAATATTGAGAAAATCTTAGTGAAAAACTTAATATTGATTACGAATTGGCCCGACCTGGGACTCGAACCCAAGACCTCATTTCTATGGTCGAACGTGCTCACCACTTGACCAATGAGGCAGTCGTTAGTAGTATATTACGTCTTAATAGTATTTCTAATTAAAAAAAACTAAACCACCCTTGAATCAACCTGATGTATTCATGATGAATATTTTGTCGGAGTCTGGATTGAAGGGAGGTCTTCGGCTGTGCTATTTACCATTCTATCAGCATTGACCTCCCAATACACCTACCATTAAGTGAGATTACAGTCAAGTATTAACCTGTCAACAATAAAAAGAAGGAAAACATACACATGTACAGCAGAACTGTATATATAAAGCTAACCGAAGTTATTACTAATATAGACTAGTTCGACATTGTTATAACGGAATGTAATATCGTGAGGTCACGTTCAATCCCCGGCTGAACATATTAGGAAATTACCCGAGCGATGAGGGCTTTCTGAAGCTATAAAGGAACTCCATCCAGCAGAGCAAAGTTTATTGTGTGATCAAGTATATTGTCACAAGAAACTATAAAAAATAGTTAATAGTTTTATACTTTACCACACTAACTCAACTCTATCCTAGCGTTTTACTAATATTTTTTATTTGATATATGATACAGTCTGTGATGAGTAGCGCACCGAAGGAGTAAGATCCCTATTTAGAATAACCGTTTGATTGTCCGGCCGTGCTTTTTATTTGCCTCCGTAATTTATCCTCGCTTTTTAAACGAAATAACCGTCGCCTGCTCCGCCCCGTTAAGTGGCTCTCGGGACTCAAATATTCGTGAAAGTAACGTCTTATACTATACAATGTTATCTTTTTTTATTAAATTAAGACTCTAGTGTAGCATTATATTGCGCTAAACTTTGAGATAGTGAAAAAAGTCCGTCTTGTATTTGTAGGCTCATAGCTTAAAAATTAAAACATACCTTTAGGGTCTTCATACTTATATAATCGAAAACACTAACACTAATAATCACTAATAAATTCACAGTTTATTAAATACCACAAAAAAACTTGTCGAACTTCGACGCGACACACGCACCGTTAGTCACTGTCACTTTGTAACTGATTTATATATTGTCTTTTCTATGATAGGTGCGATAATAATAATAATATTTATTTACTTCAGACAACAAAGATCCATGAAATAGGTTAGTAGATTAAACATGTAATTTTAAAAATCTAAGCCTAATTATTAATAAATTAAAATTAAAATAGAATTAATAATTATAAAACTAAAATTGAATCAAAATGAAAATTATTTAAAACTTTGTTAGTAATCCATTGTTAGCTTTTTTTCCAAACTTTGTTAGTAATGACCAACTCATGTTAAACAGGTCTTAGATGGGATCCCACCATCCACAATTACCTACTGTGGGATCCTACAGGAAAGTTATGCACGATATTTATAATTAGTTAAATAAAGATTTTTGTATTTGTAGTTTTTTTTATTTATCCAAAGCTGAGTTTTGTAAAAACAATCATCAATCTTATGAATTGTTTGAAATATGCACAATCTGTGGTATTCGGGGGTAGTGAAATATATTCTTAGTCACGTAGCGAGCCGAACGTGATATGACGCAGTAAAAAATGAAATTAACGATTTGGACGCTCACTATCGATTGAGAGTCAATGACATAAAGTTTTCCTTTAGGAAATATAGCATACAAATCCTATATAGCATACAAATGTTCTACGGAAATCTTTATTATTATATCTACGGTCTGCAACTCTGTTGTTGCACATTATAACCTACTAAAATAAACGTGTGGCCGTTGTCATCATTCTATCAATCGATGGACCTCCTTAGGACTTAGGTTTTCTACAGATTTCTACTGGGTCCGATCTTGTACCGCTTGCAACCAGCGGCTACCTGATGACATTCGTCCATCTGGTCTACCGATGCTGAGTTTCCCGATGCGAGGCCGCTATTCTAGCACTTTCAAGCCCCAGCATAGATTGATTCTACTATGTACTCTACTCATGACCACTTCATTATCATCTCAACCGGTGGACGTCCACTGGGTCTCGTCCAAGGATTTGCATAATACACGATCTTGTGAGATTTGTCACCATCAGCTACCAGCAACGCTTTTCTGGTCATCTGTCTACCTGGTGGGGGGTCTATCAACGCTGCGCTTACCGATACATGGTCGCCACTCTAGTTCCTTGGGATTCCAACGTCCATCGGTTCGCCTAGCTATGTGCCATGCCCGTCGCCATTTTAGCTCCGTGACCCTTCGAGCTACGTCGGTAACTTTTGTTCTTCTACGAGTCTCTTTGTTTCGGATTTGATCCCGAAGAGGTACTCCGAACATAACTCATTCCATCGTCCTCTGAGCTTTCTAATAAGGCGCATAGTCATTGGCCATATCTCGCAACCGTAAGTCGTCACTGGCAACACGCACTGTTCATAGACTTTCGTTTTTAGACGCTGAGGAATGTTCGACGAAAAGATTTGACGTAGTTTTCCGAGCGCTGCCAAACCGAGTTGGCTTCAGCGGTTAACTTCTTTCTCGAAATTTAATTTGCCGAACTGCACTGAGTGCTCTAGGTAGATATACTTATCTACTATTTCGAATACAGCCCTGCGAAACCTTGAGCATAGACGTCTCCATCGCGCACTGAGTTACTCTGAGCTCCTTATAATGCCCATAGTTAGCAGCCATGTCTCGGGACCATATAGTCATACACTCGAACCACGAAGAGGTAAATTATCATTTACCAAGTTACTATAACACCAATCTAGTATGTATCACCGCTGACTTTAAAATGAAATTAGCCTACAGCTATCTTTCATGTAGCAAGGAGAGGCTTTGAATGCAAATGAAGTTTGAACGGCTTCGCAGAGGTCCTGGGTTGTATTCACGGCAGGACAAATTTAGAATATAGTATTTTACAATTTTCTGGCTGGCTAATTATCACGCTACCTTTAAAGACTTACTGACCTGCGTTCCTGTACAATGCAGATTAGATGCCAGTAAGAGGTGAATTGCCTCTCACCAAGTTACCAGCTTAAACTGTATTATCACTTACCATTAGGTGAGATCACAGTGAAGCTCTTATCTCTAGACTACAGATTAAAAGTACGCCATAAAATTTTCAATACATTTTCCATTGTTAATAGTTTAACGTACGTATATGAGTACAAGAATGAATTTAACATTAATGATGAAAAACAATAGGAGCTTTGAACAAAAGAAAGGCTTTCTATTTTGTATATATATAAGGAAAATGAGAACATATCAATTACACTTTACAAGAGCATTTTTTAAATTATTGGGTGAAATTAATAGGTTTGTCTAAGTATTCATGAGGTTTTTTTCCAATATCAAGGTACGCCGTGGGGGTTCTATATATTGTTACATTAATCGTCTACAAAGTGAACTTTTAAGCCAAACACGTCTAGGATTTGTAAGTTTCCAACTTTGGAATACTTTCATAAAAGGATTTTTTCTATTTGTGTTTATTATTTATATTAAACTAGCAGGTCTCTGTGACGTAGTATACAATTCCGTGGAAGTTTGAGGAAATCCGTTCTTAAAGTAAAAAAGTTAGAGTTATAGTTAAGTTAGAGTTCGTCGTGAAAAAATACATATGTCGTTTTTGAATGAATTTTTTGAATTATCCAACAAATCAGAAGTGGGAACATTTTTTGCTACAAATCGTATTACTAAGCAGACTTTATATTAATCAATAAAACAAATGGGGGGTCACGTTAGTACAGAAACAATGATTTACTTGCAAACAACAACAAACAGACTCGTACCACCTGACAGCTTCAGCTAAACGTTTTGAAATTACACAGGTGACAATAACAAACTGAACAGCCTTTATCGTTAAACAATATTCTGTATGGATCCAATAATTAAAACAAATCAACTCTTAAAGAATCATTTTACTACTATTTTGCCAGGGCTGTGCAGGATAACGTCGTCGTGAAGACAAATATACTGCCAGAAACCATTATACATACAAAATTAACTTATTTATTCAATGGACGTCACATTTATTATATAATAGAGTCCGAGACTCACTTATGGTCACAACAAACAAAACATACTCTAGGCATGTATTGTTTGGAAACACCGCAATTAGAAATTAATGAAGGCTGTATACACACAATGTTTCTAGTTCCTAGAAAGTCTTGCATATCTTCAATTGTTGTTACTATTTAAACTGAAAATTAACAGAGGTAATGGAGTCCCGAGGGTTTTGTTGTTTTAACAACAAACTTAGCGTTTACTCATTTTCTGAGTACTTACTTCGTTAGAAGAGATCCTGGGCTTATAACTGGTAGAGCAATTTTGGAATATTACCTGAAGAATTCTGGAAATTTTTCAAAAGCTACTGCCAAAGTTCAAGGTTAAGTAAAGGTTGCCTTTTATGTTTATCATTTTGGAAAATTTTAACGTAACTATATTGTGTGTATGCAAGAACACCATCCAAATGTCACTAACTAATCCGAATGTATTAATAGCCCCTACGTATAAACGGTCATCTTGCACTTTAAACATTTTATGTCATTTTATATTACCCCATTTATCAAACTAGATTATAGCTGTTTTTTAATCTATATATATGTCGGACGGCAGGTGTCTGTGGAACGATGGTGCCATCTGTCTATCAGCGTGGGACAGAGTCAATAGTGGCAGTCCGGCAAGAGTCTCTCGGTAGTTCTCGGTTAGCGCTCCGCCAGAACGGTCGACTGTTGGAACTGTCGCGTTCCTAGCTATTATTATTAATGAGTTTGTGTAAATTGATATCGGAAACATTAAGTGATTGAACATTATAATCTGAGTTAATTAGTAAAGCTTTTGATTTCACCAACATTAGCCAATAGAGTGAAAATTGAATAATTGATGCCATTAATGACGATATCGGCGGAGAACCCTAAGCCGCTATGCTTTATGCTTTCCTCCCTCTCTCTTATTCTCCGACATATATTAGATGGTTAAAAACATATTATTAGTACTATGATAAATTATCTATAAAAGAGCCTTTATTCACATAATACGTATACGTAAAGGCGTAGGTTATCGTTATCTCCCTGAAGCTCTTCACTGCGGCGCTGGAAGACCTTTTTAAGCTTTTGGAGTGGAACGGACTGGGCATCAACATCAACGGCGAGTAGATCGCTCATCTACGGTTTGCCGATGACGTGATCATTATGGCAGAGACTCTNATTACCTTATACTCCAACAAGATTAGGAACTACGCAGATAACAATTTGAGGTTATATGAAGGGAAAAAATACATCACTCATCTCCGGTTTGCTGTCGACTTGGTCATTATGGCAGAGACTCTGGGAGATCTCAATGCAATGCTCGATGACCTCGACACACAAAATTGTTGACAAATACACATACCTGGGCAACATAGTCCAGCTAGGTAGGTCTAATTTTCAAAAAAAAGGTCAACCGCCGAATCCAACTCGGTTGGGCAACGTTCGGGAAACTACGCCCGATATTTTCGTCCGATATTCCTCAATGTTTTAAGACCAAAGTCTCCGAAAAGTGCGTGTTGCCAGTGATGATCTACGGTTCTGAGACGTGGTCGCTGACTCTTGGCCTCATGCGGAAGCTCAGAGTCACTCAGCGTGCGATGGAGAGGCTTATGCTCGGAGTTTCCGATCCGCAAAGTCCGATGCGTAGTAGAACCAAAGTCACCGACATAGTCCTACGAATCGCGAACCTGAAGTAGCAATGGGCGGGGCCATAGTCTGAAGGACCGATGGACGTTGGGGGCTGAAGAGTGGCGACCCCGCACCGGATGGCGCAGTGTAGGCAGGCCCCCCACAAGGTGGACCGATGATATTAAGGGGGTCGCCGGTAGCCGCTGGAGTCAGGCGGCGCAAGATCGGGCCTTGTGGACGTCATTACGTGAGACCTATGTCCAGCAGTGGACGTCCATCCGTTGAAAATACAATAAAAAAATTTGTTCAAACCAATTTCTAGATATGAGTATGTAGTAGTAGTTCATAATTAAAGAGAAGTAGTTTCAAAAGTGTTAAACGTCAAATAAAATAAAAAATAATCGTATTATAACTTTTATCTTTGAAACACTGTCCTACAAAATTAGGATTTTATGATTATACGTAGAAAAGCCTACGGTCTAACGAGTTGTTCTGCTCTACATTTTACCCTGTGCGTTGATAGCAAGACTTTCGTTTGATTCCATTCAGGCGAATGCACAAGTATTCATCGTATGAAATACTCGACATAGTTTTTTCAGCTGAAAGGTCTCTTGAAACACTCCACTTAGCAAATCGTATAGTTAGGCGAAATTTTCTTATATTTGCTTTATATACCGATATGTTGATTATATATTTTTTATCGTGTACCTATAGACGGTCTAGTGGTTAGCATGTTCGACTACACACATGACGTCCTGGGCTCGATTCCCTGCCAATTCAAAAATCGATATTAAGGTTTCTATTAAGATTTTCTCAATAGTTCAAGAACTATGGTCTAAAACCCTCACTCATATGAGTGAGGAAGCCTGTGCCCAGCAGTGGGACGTTAATGGGCTGCTACTTATTTACCTATAGCTCGTGCCTTAGAGTAAGCCTTTTTTAACTGCCTTATTGGTCAAATAGTGAACTTGTTCGACTATAGATCATGAAATCCAGATACGAGTCAATTTGAAATATGCCATTGGGTTTTTTGTTTAAGAAACTGTCAATATTTGCTTGATATTGGACTATGAAAATGAAGAAATAGAGACCAGTACACATGTTTTTGCTCAAGTATTGTAATTAGTACCCATTTTCAAAGGAGAGATAGTTCACGCCTTTCGAAATGGGTAATATTGGCAGGCGTATCCGAAATTCGGTTAGAGAGACATTAGTGATGCCAGTAAGGCTGTTAAAAGGTTACAACAATCAGATTATATGTATGTAAGTCTAAGTCTTAACTGGTAATGGACTTTGGGTGCTATAGTACTTACCACTCTAATAAAACATACATGCATAGTATCACGCCTCATTCCCATAGGCGTAGGCAGAGACCACGTCCTTTCACTTGCCACGATCTTTGCATATCTCCTTCGCTTCTTCCAATCTCGTCGGTTTAGGGTACTCTTGACCTGGCCTTTACTTAATATGTCCTGGATTTGGTCCAGGAACGTTCGCCTCGGTCTTCCCCTTCCAACTTTCCGATTCACTCTTGACTCATAGATCATTTTTGTCAGTCTCCTTTCATTCATTCTCTCTATGTGCCCAAAACATCTAAGCAAACCTTTCTCAATTTTAGTCACTACATCTTCTTTTATATCACAACGTTTACAATAATAAAACATATTGCATGCACTTCTTGCCTTCTAACAGTTAAAAGATACATCGTTTTATTTATTTAATTATACTTTATTGCACACAGTGTATAATTACAAATACTATTTAAATTAATCTTCTTTTCTCAAAATATCTTCTTATTCTACAGCATAAACTTTTTAATTCAAATATCCCAGTTCAAATTTAATTATTGTTTTATTCTTGACACTCAGATAATTCCCTTACAACTGTTACTGTAGAGTTATTAAGCGTTCCAGTCTATAAAATCCAATTAGAGTCAAGGGTCCATAAACATGAAATGTATTGTTTTACACTCTCATTTATTGACTTCTAAATTAAATTTAACTGTTTTTTTTTTTAAGTAACAAGTGATAAAAAAATGGGATGTGGCTGTGTTATGGGCACGGCCGTTTATTAAACGTGAATACGTCTCGTAAGGGGTAATAATTTTTAAAATAGCGGGGACTTCCCACTACGCCGCGCGTGATGTGTTACAGTCCTTATTTAGTGTAATAAACTCTATGATCCTTTAATTATGCAGAGGTGTACTTGAATTTCGGATGAAACTCCAAACTTTTTACAAACAACCCTTTTACAATAGACGTAGTCACATCTAAAGTCAATGAATAATTATTTCAATTAGAAGCAATACCATAAAAACTTGGCAAAAACTTCTTAAAGTTATTACATAGAAAGCTACGTTATATTTGAGCTTTTAAAACTGAAAAAACTGTATTAACAATGAACATTTACTAGCGATCGAAAAATTCAACAGGATCTTTCTTTTTTATGTATTAGAAAAGAATTAATATAAATTAAATTATTTTCAATTAATATTTGATGTCGTCGTCGTCGTCGCTTCAACCGATGGACGTCCACTGCTGGACATAGGTCTAACGTAATGACCTCCACAAGGCCCGATCTTGTGCCGCCTGGCTACAGCAGCTACCGGCGACCCTCTTTATATCATCGGTCCATCTTGTGGGGGGTCTGCCTACACTGCGCCGTTCGGTGCGGGGTCGCCACTCCAGCACCTTCGGCCCCCAACGTCCATCGGTCCCTGGGACTATGTGCCCCGCCCATTTCCACTTCAGGTTCTCGATTCGTAGGGTTATGTGCGTGACGTTGGTTCTACTACGGATCTCTTCATTTCTGATTCGATCGGGTAGAGAAACACCGAGCATAGCCCTCTCCATCGCACATTGAGTGATTGAGCTTCCGCATAAAGGCCATAGTCAGCAACCACGTCTCAGAACGTAGATCATCACTGGCAATATGCACTGTTCCAAGACTTGTTCTTCAGGCACTGAGAGATATCGGATATATATATTTGATGTGATGTGATGCAAAAATGTAAAATTTATCATTAGTGAATCTGAATCACCTAGTTTTCATTTATATTTAAACAAATCCTGTATCACTTTAATGGCTTCTGAAATTACTCAACTAATTGTGATGATTTTTTTTCTATTATTTTGTAAGATTTTTCGCCACTAAGGGCATGGGATAGGTTTTCTTTAGATTTAAGTTTAAGCAGCTTAAGTTTCGTGGGTTAGCTAGTTAAATTATAATTATTGGTGTAACTTTGAATTAGATTTCAGGTTTAGGTCAAAGATAGGCTCTTCCCACAACAAAAGCAATAAATCAAAGGTTGATATTGCTGATGCAAATTAATTGATACCCATATCGAAGTGATGGATGACCTATAGCGGCTGTGGTGCCACTCAAAAGCCTATAATTTCATTTATTATTGCGATATTGGACTTTATGCCTTTGATAATAATTGCAAATATCTCTTAAACAACTGGGAATAGTTTGAATAAAATAAGAGAATGTTTATAATCTCACATTAACAGCTTCTTACTAAAAGCATACGAAAATATATATTATCTATGCCTGAAACTGAGGCATAACATGGCGCAGCGTCGCCACGTCGCCTCACTTCCACACTTGGTTTGGCAAGTATCTGCAACGTATATATTTTTTTACAACGATACAGGTAACCCGTGGATAATTTAAAAAATTCCGATGTTTCACTTCTGCCTTCAATTTTTGTCTGTCCGTATGTTTGTCCCCATTAATCTCTGTAAGGTCTGGACCGATTTTAACTTGACTTTCACTGGCAGAAAGGTGACATTATAAGGAGTAACTAATGTTACTACCTCATTGGTCTAGTGGTTAGCATGTTCCGCCACAGACATGAGGTCCTGGGTTCGAGTCCCGGGTCGGGCCAATTCAAAAATCAATATTGAGATTTTCACAATATTTGCCCGAAGTTGGGAAGCTGGCGATGTGATTCACCCCAGTGCCTCGGAGAGCACGTTAAGCCGACGGTCCTGCGCCTGATCTCTCTCCGCGAGTGCCGGATTCTCGTCACATCGGACTATGAGAGTGAAGGAATAGATAGTGCTTGTGTACTATACCTGCCAATCCGCAATGGAGCAGCGTGGTGGGTCTAAGCTCTAAAAACGCTCGCTCCTCGGAGTGAGGAGCCCTGTGCCCAGCAGTGGGCCGTTAAAGGGCTGCTACTTACTTACTTTTTTATTTTATTATTATTAAAAAATGGTTATGCATATTATATACAATTGAAACCAAAGAAATAATATATCGCCGGCCTCAGGCACCAAAATTACGTGGAATACTATATGCATTTTCATTTCGCATCATAGTTCGTACAAAGAACGGGTTTGGCCATATTCTTTCGGAAATGTGAACTACGCGGGTAGTTCACAAGGAACGATTAATTACATATGGACAATATAACACACTGAAAGCTCAGGCAAAAGCTTAAAAGCGTTTTCAATGTAATGTAGCTTAAATTCTTCCCTAAGGTTTACTCTATCTCTGTACCAAATTTCATCAAAATCGGTTCAGTTATTTTGGTGTTGAAGAATAAATAAACAAGCTTTAATATATAATATTAAAGTGTCAACCCTAAGCTTAAGGTTGGAGAGCATTTTAAAATAAATATTTCGCTTTGTTTTTTACCTCTATTCTGTTACGTTATTATTATTTCTTTATTTTTAAAGCTTTTTAATGGAAAACTGGAATAAAAATATGGAATTATGGGTAAGTGGAAATTTGCTTAGGCAATTTTAAAGGAAGACATCGTTTATAACAACCGAATGGCAAAGTCCCTTACGAATCCCTGTATAAACTAATAAATAATTACTTCACTATTTGAATTTATACAATTTAGCACTATTTCTCTTTAAAACAACTACACCACGAAGCTGGAAAGACTATTTTTACAGTTGTTATACTTGTTAAAGTTACCTCGTGCTGCATAACATTTCGTAATATTGGTATTTTAAAGTGTTGCCAATATTACTCAATAACTCAACTCTACTCTACTTAAGATGCGTTTATGCTATATGGCACTAATAATTTGAAAATCATCTTTTTACTGTGGTATGTCCCTAAATACTAGCTGAACCCGCGACTTCGTCTGCGTGGAATGGTTTTTGGGTAGTAATTTCAATAATTTAGGCAAATTGTTTCCCAATTAGAAACATGACCTCTACTCGGCAAAAGGAATACTCCTACCAAATTTCAAGTCTCTTTTCCTTATGGTTCTAGAGATATCGCGATGAGTCAATAGATACCTGGATATCTCTTATATATATAAATGTACATAAAAATGAATTGACTATATATGGTTTTACATTGTTTAAACTTAAAACTAACCACATAAAATTAAACAAAACGCAAATAAAATATACAATTCTTTAAATATTTTATGTATATTTTAAACATGAAACATTTTGCGAGAAAATATGAAAGTAAATTATTTGTCAACGTACTGGTATCTATTTGAATTTGAGATTAAGATAGCACCCAATTTACTTCCACAATTTTCTGAGTGTACGAAATGTTTCTATAACTTATAATAACGAATTGTTTTATCACTTCAACGTTTATACCATTAATCAATTCCTACTATTAATTCAGAGTCTCCCTATATACAAAATATCTTGATCGATATTGCAATCATTAATAAAATACTTTTTGAAGTGAAACTTCTTTAGGCGCATGGGGTTGAAACTTTTACTGATGAAATCTGTGTTTAGCGTCACAAAGACGTGCAGCGTTTTTTATTCTAATTCGCTTGAAGGGTAGGTAGTAGAAGAAATTCTTCGAATCGAAATGTGGGACTCGCTGAGTAACCAGAATATCCACTAAGACTCAACGCATCCGTCGTCATCCTTGGACGAGATCACTAGTGGCTCCCATTTTGTATACAGTTTTCTAAGGGGAATAGTGGAGCGCATACCTGCGCCTATTGCCACCCAGACTCCTTCAACGGAGAGGCAGGGTATCAGCCACATCCTACGTTTGCGTCTCTTTTGCCTCTTTAAACGAGATGACGGTCTCGCCAAAGAAGGCAGCTCACTGAAATGATGATCAGCATCACATCGATTATGCTCTCTAGTGAAAGGTCTCCTCCGACACTAATAGGACCATCGTTTGGGCTTATTCATACCAATTTCCAAGTTAGAATGAGTTTCACGAGGTTTTCTTTGGACCTTCGCGTTATATTCCCAAATAACTATTATACGCTTCAAGTATATCACGGAGATTCTTTAAGAATTCTTCAGCACTTCTAAAATGAAAACGAGTACTACCACTCACAAATACAGACCAAGACAGAACATATAATTTTTACCACCGAATCTTCCACCATCGAAGGAAGTACCCGCATCTTTACTTCAGCGAAGCCGTTAAACCATCTTTATTAGATCATTTCTTATATACAAACCGCTTAATATAATCGGAACTACAACAATATGATTTCCTTTGTAATGTAAATCTTGCAAATGGGTCACAGATAATGAATTAATTAGTACAGTTTTGTACTAATTAGCATCTCATGTTAATTAGACGCCTGTTAGATTATCCTTCTACGTGCTTTATCTTGTCAGTTTCGCATTCTATAACAATCTAATATAAAACCGGAGTTATATATACTGTCTCTTCTTTACTGTCCTATTTTATTTCGATTATTATAAAACAGGGTTTTTATCATTTTAATTAGAAGAAAATACTACGTGGCTTGGGCTAGATCACATATTTCTAGCACGAAAAAATCACAAAAAAAGTGCTTTGAACAAAAATGATATATTTTTTGTCACTTATGACAAAAATATATCATTTTATCAAAATTTTGTATTTTTGTAATAGATATATTGATTACACTATTCTTGAGGTCAGCAAAATATTCAACAAGAAATTAATGCCAACGATTTTAGAAAAGATTGTAGCTTTGGTAAAAAATTCGCATTGTGTGGCTTATAGCAAATACGATATTTTATTCTCGCAGCTTCTTACCAGTGCAAAGTAGCTGCTAGGGCCAGAGGGAAAACTTCTAATGCCGACGAGGGCAGGAAGGTCAAGGTTATTGCTGACAGAGCCTTAATCCAAGTATGAAAAGAGGACCTCGGGTCCCCAGAAGCCGGTGGGGCCATAATAGCGGCACTCTGCCCTCACTTGGAGCAATGGCCGGGTAGACGACAAGGAGTGCTTTCCTACCGTTTGGTGCAGGAGCTAACCGGTCATGGCTGCATTGCTAAATAGCTGCTCTTAATCGTTGGCTGTGAGCCATCGGCCATTTGCCACGAGTCTGGTGCTTCTGTGGACACAGCGGACCTCACGGCTGAATGTCCTGCTTAGGGATCTCAGTGTCGTCTTCTGACCTCGCAGATCGGTCAAACCTCTCGCAGGCAAGTATTATAAGTGCAATGCTTGTCAACGAGCTGGCCTGGAATGCTATTGCCAAGAGAGGGCGAATGCAGCTGAAGCAAAGTAACGAAGGGGAATAGGTAAGAGGAGGTGGAGGCTTATCCAACTTTTCCCCCTGTGGCGCACTTTTGTGTCGGCTTTATTCGGAGCTAATTCGGCCGCTAATGAACTTGATTCTAACTCTTCGCAGCATACCTTCCTTAATGAAAATCAAAGATCACTTATTTTGTAATATCCAAATATGAAAAATATATAATTTCCATAGAGGTATACCAGTTAATATAACTTAAAAAAGATATCCAATATCAGGCCTCAAAGAACAAGGATAGAATTTATTTAAATTGATTAAACAAAACTACATGTGTAATAACCGGAATTACTTTCTTGAAAGCCGATTATTTAGCCGATATATAAACAAAGTAGTTGTTAAAATATATAAATGGCGACATTTGCGTTGAAAGAGGCTTGTATTGTAAGAAAATCGGCCGATCGTTATCCCCCATTTGATTTACGGAACGTCTCGAGACTTAAGCACGTATTCAACTTTTTATTTTGAAAATGAGTCGTACGCGATATTAAAAATCATACTGACTTTGGCTGAGTGTGGATCGTCACTTACCCTCACAGGCGATCACAGCCAAGAGCTAATGTATCAACAGCAAAACTGACTTCGATTAGTATTATTTATCTGCAATATGATTTTTGGGGTGTAAGGGGGGAACGCGTCCCAGTCCGTTTCTCCAAACGTCAACCTCACCTGCACGCGGTGCACCCTGCTCCTACCGACGAGGCTCTGGCGACCGACAAATGGCGGTATAACCATTCTATATAGCTGACCTAAATACCACAGACCGATAACGGGCAGCAGCGTTATCGGTGCGAGAAGGTCAGCACTGCGATCACCAACCCGCCTGCCAAGCGTGGTGATTATCGGCAGAAACCACAAATGACTAAAACAAGGCAGCAACGGCCCCCAGTCCCCGGCAGCCCCGCTATTCCTAGCTCTGGCAGCGGTTATGGTAACGGCGGGGCAGGGGGTGCTAAGAATCTCCGGAAGAGATTCCGCTGCCAACCCCGACGACTTGACCTGGCAACATACAACGCACGCACTTTGAGGACCGACGAAAAGATCTTCGAACTGGAAGAAGCAGTAAACAAGTTACACTGGGATATTATAGGATTGTCCGAAGTCCGTAGAGAGGGGGAGGACACGATAATCCTCGAATCCGGTAACTTGTTTTACTACCGGGAAGGTGAAGTTCAATCTCAAGGTGGTGTCGGATTCCTTGTCCACAAATCCCTCGTCAACAGCATTGTAGAAATTAACAGCGTGTCCAACAGGGTAGCGTACCTGATACTCAGAATCACCAAACGGTATTCGCTGAAGGTCATCCAGGTTTACGCACCCACATCATCACATCCGGATGAGGATGTAGAGGTTATGTATGAGGACATATCCAGGGCCATGCATACCTCTCGGACATTCTACAATGTTGTGATGGGAGATTTTAACGCAAAACTCGGCGAACGAAGTGGGGCAGAGTTGAGAGTGGGGCAATATGGCTATGGGCAACGGAACCAGAGGGGACAGATGCTCGCTGATTTCATGGAAAAGGAGGGACTCTACATGATGAACTCCTTTTTCAAGAAACAGCCGCTCCGAAAATGGACCTGGCTGAGTCCCGATGGTTCCACGAGAAATGAGATAGACTTCATCATGTCTACGAAACGGAACATATTCAATGATGTCTCTGTGATCAGTAAAGTGAAAACTGGGAGCGATCACCGCATGGTAAGAGGCACATTGAATATCAACGTCCATCGAGAACGGTTCAGACTGGTGAAGTCTACGCTCCGACCTACTCGTGCCCAAATCCAAGACCCCGAGAGCTTTCAACTAGAGCTGCAAAACCGCTTCGACGGCCTTGAAGAATGCGAATCTGTGGATGAGGTTAACAATAGGCTAGTAGAAACTGTTCATATGGTTGGGACTAAGTACTTCAGAGCCCGTAAAAAGAAAACCAAGAGATTCTCTGACTACACTCTCAATCTCATGGAGCAAAGACAGACAATGAGCTTACAGTCAGCAGCGGACGCGTCCGATTACCGGCGTATCAACAGACAGATCTCCAAATCACAAAAACGTGATCTGCGAACCTTCAATACGGAGCGCATCAAAGACGCTATTGAACGCAATAAAGGCTCCAAAGTGTTCGCAAGAGACCTGTCTATTGGTCAGCGCCAGCTTACGCGGCTGAGGACCAGTGATGGCAAGCTCATTGCGTCGAAACCAGAGATTTTGAGCGAGGTCGAGAATTTCTATGGACAGCTATACTCATCGACTGTCAAGCCTATTGACTGTTTGGCTGCAGATCCCAGAGCCAAACTAACCCGACACTACACTGAAGACATCCCGGACGTCAGTCTGTACGAGATTAGTATGGCTCTCAAACAGATGAAGAACAGCAAGGCACCAGGTGATGACGGAATCACAGCAGAACTCCTGAAGGCGGGTGGAAAACCGGTACTCAAAGTCCTTCAGCGAATGTTCAATTCCGTCATCCTCGATGGCACAGTGCCGGAGGCATGGCATAGGAGCGTGGTGGTTCTGTTTTTCAAGAAAGGCGACAAGGCCTTATTGAAGAACTACAGACCTATCGCGCTGTTAAGTCATGTCTACAAACTGTTCTCGAGAGTCATTACGAATCGTCTCGTTCGCAGATTTGACGACTTCCAGCCTCCCGAACAAGCCGGTTTCCGAAAAGGCTTTAGTACCATAGACCACATCTTTACGCTGCGGCAGATTATACAGAAGACCGAAGAGTATAATCGGCCACTTTGCTTAGCGTTCGTGGACTATGAGAAAGCCTTCGATTCGGTGGAAACATGGGCCGTGTTGAGATCTTTACAGAGATGCCGAATTGACTACCGGTACATACACGTGTTGAAGTGCTTGTACGAAAACGCCACCATGTCAGTCCGTATACAGGACCAAAGCACAGCGTCTATCCAACTGCAACGTGGAGTGCGACAGGGAGATGTTATCTCCCCGAAGCTTTTCACTGCGGCGCTGGAAGACCTTTTTAAGCTTTTGGAGTGGAACGGACTGGGCATCAACATCAACGGCGAGTACATCACTCATCTACGGTTTGCCGATGACGTAGTCATTATGGCAGAGACTCTCGAAGATCTCAATACAATGCTGGATGACCTCAGCAGAGTTTCTCAACAGGTGGGCCTGAAAATGAACATGGATAAGACGAAAATTATGTCTAATATCCATGTACCGCCTCACCCAGTCATCGTTGAGAACTCAGCTCTCGAAATTGTTGACGAGTACACATACCTGGGACATATAGTCCAGCTAGGTAGATCCAATTTCGAGAAGGAGGTCAACCGCCGAATCCAACTCGGTTGGGCTGCGTTCGGGAAGTTACGCCAGATATTTTCGTCTGATAACCCTCAGTGCCTGAAGACCAAAGTCTTCGAACAGTGCGTGTTGCCAGTGATGACCTACGGTTCTGAGACATGGTCGCTGACTATGGGCCTCATGCGGAAGCTCAGAGTCACTCAGCGTGCGATGGAGAGGGCTATGCTCGGAGTTTCTCTACGTGATCGAATCAGAAATGAAGAGATCCGTAGTAGAACCAGAGTCACCGACATAGTCCTGCGAATCGCGAACCTGAAGTGGCAATGGGCGGGGCACATAGTCCGAAGGACCGATGGACGTTGGGGGCCAAAGGTGCTGGAGTGGCGACCCCGCACCGGACGGCGCAGTGTAGGGAGACCCCCCACAAGGTGGACCGACGACATAAAGAGGGTCGCCGGTAGCCGCTGGAGCCAGGCGGCGCAAGATCGGGTCTTGTGGACGTCATTACGTGAGACCTATGTCCAGCAGTGGACGTCCATCGGTTGAAGCGACGACGACGACGACGACGATGATTTTTGTGAAGTTCTGTTGCGTTTATCTTTGCATAATTCCGACTTGCAGGTATCATATACAATTCACAATGTAATAGTTGGTATTCCGGATAATCGCGAATCCGAGTTATTAAAAACCGAGTAATCGAGTTTGTGCTTTATACTAAAAAATGCAAAGATAGTATATTCGAAGTTCCTAAAAATTCATGCAAAGTATATTCGAAGGTACAAAAAATTTATACAAAGTATATTTGAAGTTACTAAAAATGCATACAAATTGTAGTCAAAGTTCCTAAATATGCATTCAAAGTATATTAAAATTTATACAAAATATATTCGAAGTTTCTAAAAATGCAATCAAAGTATATTAAAGGTATTCAAATTTATACAAAGTATATTCGAAGTGCCTAAAAATTCGTATAATGTATATTAAAGGTATGAAAATTTATAAGAAGTATATTCGGAGTTCCTAAAAATGCATTCAAAGTATATTAAAATTTATACAAAATTAATTCGAAGTTTCTAAAAATGCATTCAAAGTATATTAAAGGTATTCAAATTTATGCAAAGTATATTCGAAGTGCCTAAAAATTCGTATAAAGTATATTGAAGGTATGAAAATTTATAAGAAGTATATTCGGAGTTCCTAAAAATGCATTCAAAGTATATTAAAATTTATACAAAATATATTCGAATTTTCTAAAAATGCATTCAAAGTATATTTAAGGTATTCAAATTTATACAAAGTATATTCGAAGTGCCTAAAAATTTATGTAAAGTATACTCGTATTAAAGGTATTAAAATTCATACAAAGTATATTCGAAGTGCCTAAAAATTCATATAAAGTCTATTAAAGGTATTAAAATTTATACAAAGTATATTCGAAGTTACTTATTGTCTTATATTATCGAGATTATGAAAGTTATTTGTAGGACTGGTTAGGGCACTGTCTCCCAACCTTTTAGGCCATACCTTCAAATTTCTACAATATTTATATAATTTTTAAGCTTCAAAAATTTATTTCTTCTATTAAGAAATGTAAATGATAAGTTTTAGGCTGAAATCAGTATAAAATCCTTGCCCCCGATTTTGAATTGCCCTCCCCCGCCCTCTAACTACCACATTGCCCTCCTGTGGGACTTGGGTTCCACATTGGAAAATACTGGGTTAAGATATTAAACCAAAACCAAGTAGGTATTAAAACTAAGGTATTGTAAAAAATACTAGCAATTGTAAGCTTCACACTTTTACTGTGGTTTGTAAATGATGCATAGCTAAAATATATTAATTATAAAGTATGTAGAAGATAAGACTATAGATAGTTGGATGACTACACTGATAGCTCTGAAATGTTGGGAGTTATTGAGTAATATAGTGGCAACACTTAAAAATACCAAAAACATTGTGCAATATTACGAACTGTTACGCAATAGGAGGTAACTTTAACGTACGGAACAATTGTCTAAAGACATAGTCTCTCCATGCTACATTGTATAATTTCAAAAAATGAAGTAATTATTAATATAGTGTAAGTTGTGTATATTTAAATAGTTGAGAGAATAAAAGTTGTTAGTTAATGTGAGTTGGTGTTTTATAATTCGTTAAAATTACCTCGTTTTGCACTATTACAATATTCTATTCAATAATTAACATGTCAAACATGTATTATATAATATATATTATAAAATACTACTACATTGACAATGTGGATGATTTGTGTTCCGTCGCTTTGTTTCTAAATGTGATTCTACTGTGCTCGTTAATCATTTGATAAAGGTGACATTGCAGGTGAAGGTGCTCTAAGAGACTACAGTGGAAACGGAAATTAAATACAATTTAATATTTTTATACCTTTTGTGACATCAAAACTTTATGTACTTGGACGTACTAGTGAGTTTATTGATTATTACAACATATTTATTTGTATACAAATACATATAACAAGTCTGGAAAGCAAACAAGAAGTAACCCGCAAAAGTACATCAGAATAAAAAGTATATTCATAAAAACCGAAAACTATAGTCACTTCCACAGATATCGATTAGAATTATGGTTCATGGACACTAGGGAAAATAAATGATAAAAAAATATTAAAAAAAATTTTTTCATCATATTTATTAAGATTGTGCAAAACGTGTTATTTGGAAAAAATATATTTTGCAAGATCCTAATATCATGAACTTCAAGCTTCACATTGCTTCTTATTTTACTCCGACACGACTATTTTTGAAAAAGATACAGTCATTTGAAAAATCGTTAAAAATTTTTTTTTTTTTGATCCTTTAATATTTTCCGCTACTATATATTTTGTTGACTTTATCGGCAATGTCTGTTTTGTCAAAAAAATATGTTGCGGGTTACTGTGTGTATGTTTTCCAGCGTCGATATATATATATATATATATATATATATATGAAACAATCGCTCAACTACTCCTTGACCACGACATTTTTTTTCGATGCTGACTAGTAAGCGCTTGATTAAGCTCAAAAAGCACTTTTGAATCGTCAGTAGTCTGTCCGTTGGTAACAAATCTACCACCGGTTCGGAAAGTTGATTCCGCTGAGAAGAAACCGGCAAGAAACTCAATGGATACTCCTTTAAACATAGTTTTTGTACGATACAATGTGTTTAGCTTTTATGTGCCACTGGAATCAAGCCCATACATCATTGTCGCTTAAATAATCTTTAACATAATAATATGCCTTTTGTAATAGGAAATTTTTAACATATTTCTTGAAACTATACGGAGGCAAACCCAAAAGTGACTCGGGTATCTTATTAAAAATGCGTATGCTCAACCCGACAAATGATTTCTGAACATTCTTCACTCTGAAATATGGCATTACAAGTTTGTTTTTGTTCCTTGTGTTAAAATGGTGTGTTTCGATCCTTTTTCTGTATAAATTAATGTTATCGCGGATATATAAAACGTTATTAATCATATATTGCGACAGTACTGTGAGAATTGATATTTTTTTAAATTTACCTCTTAAGGAAACGTGAGATCCTAATTGATATATGGCATGTATTGCTCTTTTTTTTAATATAAAGACAGTTTCAATGTCCGCTGCCGCCGATTGCGATGGTATCTGTGTGTGTATATGTCTGATGGTAAGTGATGATATAGTTTAAGATGTGACCGCGCTGGTTTCTACACAGCATCCTACCGGAATGTCTTTGCTGGTAACTAACCACGGCCGAAGCCTCCTAACAGTCCAGACTCCAAAGTATAAAATACAACTTCCTAAATTTGCCTTACCGGGGATCGAACCCGGGATCTCAACTAGCAATGCGAGTATTTTTACCACTGTGCACACAAGGTCGTCAAAAATAAGACACCTAAACATACAAGCTTTCGACGTATTAACTTTAAATTTGGCATACATTTTCCTATCGCGACGTCGACACCCACCAAGAACAGGTTTCTGCATATTCGCATGAGATATTATTTAACCCATAATAAACAGTCATACTCTCAGCATGAGATTTCCAAAACTATATTAAATTGATATGCTTTTATTTGCTGGATACATGTTACAAATTGGTGTGTACATATATTTTGGTTTCACGTGTGAATATTTAGAAATATCATTGATGTTAATGTCAGTAAAAAAAAACCATTAATATCTAAATAATATAAAAATAAGAGAATTAAGAATAAAAGCCCAGGTCGTTTTTTAAATATTCGTAATACACTATAATAGCATTTTTTTTACAAAGTTCTATAACTTCCCTTATAGAAATAGTAGTTCTCCGATGCTTTTAAAGTGAAGCGGTAACTTATACGTTTTAACTGCAATCACTATGATATTTTTATTCACAAGGCTAGTTTTATTATTGTTTTTGTTCTGGTAGTATTTAAAAATCGATATTCGACAAATTAGCTTTGTATTCGGCATACTAATTCCTCTCCCAATCTCTCACTAAGCATGGCTTTTCCTATTTTCCCAGAAGATTGGAATCTACGTGAATTGGACGAGTCAAATAGAAGGAAACGATTTTAATACCAGAAATGGCGTAGAGTATATTAATTTTTGTAGCATTTGTAAATTTACAATTGTATTTTCTTGAATACAAGGATGAGGTTAGTAAGTCGCCTGCTAGTTACTAGAAAAGTTGACAAACTTCTTGCAAATGCGATAACAAGCTAAGTAACTCTTATAACAACGACAGGGAAAAGTAAACTTATTTCAATTCCTACTAGTAGTTCACACTCTCTCTATATATTTCTTGTTCAAACTTTCGATCACTAATAAAATGCTATCTCATTCATAGACTCAAGTTCAAATACATTATACAATTTTTATTTATAAAATATATGTTCGCGACTTCTCCCTTGCGTATAAAAGAATATTATATTTTCTTAACTTAGAGTATATATATATATATAAATATTAGTAAAATCCTATAAGAAATATTGTTGACTATAGCATGTATATATTTGTTTGTATTGTTTTCCTAGAATAAAGTTGTTTGTGCAATTAATGTAAACCCCGTGATTGGCGAATAATAGAACGCCAATCATAAGAGATATTTTTTCGCAAATAAAGAGCTAACTGGCGTCGTTTGCTTGTCACAATAGTGTACGTGTGTCAGTCGTAAACACGACATAATAGAAGGCCAATTCGGCGTAAACTTTCCTGCTGAATAACAACATCATTCGATCGCGTACATATAACCTCATCCGGTGACAAGTAGACGGTGGGGCGTTGGGTGAAGAATCTGGTGGTATTTTTATTGATCCTGAATCGGCAATCTTCGCGAGTGTGAGCTGTCGAAGGGGCTCACAATATATCATAAATTCTCTATTCTAAATTTTCGGGGTCCAGATTCCCAGAGATTAATGTTCCCACTGAACTACTAGTGCTCCAGGTCAGGACGCTGAGGTTCCCGCTGGGTTCTACTGGGTAATCTGGTCTTCAGCGAGTCCCTCACTCCTTGTTGAAGGTATAACATTCAGCCGGGGTGCGTAAATTCATTTCCCAATGAAAAATAATAAATAAAAATATCGGTGATGGGAGTGAGGATGTGCTCCCGTGCTTTCGCCAAATAAATTAGGCAGGAGCAACGTCGGGTTTTAGCCTGTAAAATTTCGGCATGATCCGCAATGCCTTTTCCTTGTGGCGTTGCGGGTATCCATGAGGATTTCCCAATGAAGCTGTCCGTGACACCCACTCCTACCTATCGCTGTCGAAAAAATTTTTTTGGACCTAATTCGACTAGGCCGTTTCTCTATCATTAAAATTTTACTATTAGCTCACACTCTCTCTATATATTTTGTTCAAAATTTCGGTCGTTATGAAGCAAACATCTTTAATAATCCTCAAGTTCAAATACATTTTTAAAACTTGTATTGGATAATACTTAATATCAACAGTTTTACAAACAATTATTATTAGGTTTGTTTGCGAAAAATTTTACACCGATATTTATTGAAAGCTAATGTAAAAGATTTTAAGATTACCTAATGAGTTTGAGAAGTTCGTAATGTATGAGTTTTTTCTATCAAATATTGTAATATTACATCGTATTAACGAAAAATAATATAATATATTGGCATAGAATATATCTCGTTAGGAACTTATTTTGAATAATAAAAATAAATATCGATTATTCTCCTGGAGAGCAACTCTCAAAATAGGCTTTCTTATTTTGTATAATATTCAGCTATATATCACATTCTTCGCCATTCTTTTTCGTGGGAATAAATTACGTGCCTAAATCATGCGCATACATATTAATATTTTAAGAGAATGGCGTTCACAAAGTACATATTGAAGATTGATGTTTCTTATTTCCTTAAGCAAGTGTTACAAATGAACAGGTGCCAGAGATTTCCCCATTTTGAATATTTTGATATAAGAATATTAAATATGATTACTGCAGCGTCGAAAAAGCTTTTTTGTCACGCAAAAATATATCTACGACATAACATACACGTATACTAAAACTAATCGAGAAACTTGTTAAATCCCTGTCAAAACCAGAAACTATTGTTGGCAAATGCCACATACAAATAATTCTGAAACACGTTACCCGTAGATTTTAAATTTGTTCTTCGGATTTCATCTAAATCTTTAGATTTTAGTATATGTATATTCAAAAGCCTTACCTTACCTCTACACAGCATCACATCGGAAGTCAAATCCTTTTGCTTGGCGATAGGTCTATGTTGGTAGGCTGGTAACTAGCCACGGCCGAAGTCACAACCCCAGACTCAGACAAATTAGAAAATGCAATTTTCTAAATTGGATCCTTTATTTTCGTCGGTGGGAAATGCAATTTACGCATTGACCGTCAGGAGTTTGGGACTCGGCGATGTCTGGCAATATCCACTAAAACCCAGCGGAACCCTCTTCATCCTTTAGCGAAGCACCAGGTGTTCAGCCTTTGCATTCTGCCCTGGTCTCCCGGAAGAGTCCAACGGAGGATTCACGGAGACGGGAGGAGGTGCGCAAACATGCGCCGCATTGTATTTTGCCTCCTTCAGCATTGAGTTCCTTTCCTCTTTCTCTCGTGGGCTTCCTTCAACGAAACTACAGTCTCGCAAAAGAAGGCCACTCCGCCCACCATCTCTCACTGGAGAGCATCGCGCCTACAATGGTCCCCAACGAGAGATTGCCGCCGATCAAAGCCACCAGGAGGTAACGCTGAGGTCCCCAGGCCGCACAATCTGCCACAGTGTGATGAATTGAAACGAAAGTTGCGCCACACTGATAGCAAATGGGTGACTCCTCCCGGCCAATTTGGTGCAGGAACTTTCCGAAGCATCCATGTCTGGTCAGAACCTGCACCAGTCTGTAGGAAAGCGTCCAGTGCTCCCTGGATAGCCATTGTTCCAGGTGAGGATGGATCGCCGCCATAGTGGCCATGCCCACCACTGGAGACTCGAGATTTTCGTTCAATTTCTGGACCAGAACCCGGTCGGCCATAGCTCTGACCCTTCAAACCTCTACATGACCTCTAATGCTTCCGCCCGTAGCTCCCACGGGGTATCGCCCGGTAGGAGAATCGACTCCGTCTAGGATACTGTACGGTATCCTCGTATTGCCTTTATCTCTTATATCGCTTTGTGCAAGCAGAGGATATTTGATGTGGTCAAGGCATCGATTCTATATTCGGCCTACCGAAGTTCAAACCCGGTACCTCTGCCAGCAAAGCAGTACTGACACCACTGGGCCTGCAAGTGCTAATTTTATCACTATAACGCAATTATCAAAAACTATGATTAAATTTTTAATCTTTTCAATAATTGTTCGCTTAACATAATTGTAAGAGTGAGAACTTTAACTGTTTACGTAGGGCATGCAATGAAGGCTCTAAAAAAATTAGTTTTTCCCATTTTTGGCAAGATTATTTTAAACTTTTAAACTCTAAAATAAATTTCAAATCTAACCAATAGTTCCTTTTCAACCAAACAAACAAACAAACTGCAGTTTCATAATAACATAATATAAAAGGGTACAAATTATCAACATCACAACTAATAAACGTTAAGAAGTTTATTTCTAAAAGATGAAGAAAGACAGTGCGTACAAAGTACACATGTCAGAAGTGAAACTTCTTCGGCAAACGAATTCTTGTTTATATTTATACAAATTTAAAACTTTAGATTTTCGAGACTTTGGGGAGCGTAATAGGAAGATATGTTAGGAATTTAATTGTGATTAAAATATTAAAAGTGTCGCAAATTAATACAAATAATTTATTGAAATCTCAAATGACGAATTGTAAATAAAAATGCCACGTATTTTGTGCCAATATCAGAAATTATTAATTAAATTTTGTTTTTGAATTTAAAATTTAGAAAAGAGAAGTTATAATTTCATATTTTATGAAAAATAGAATATTCAATTATGAAATGACGAGAGGCAAATTCAAATGCCATACGTTATTTGTAATTATTAAAACTACCTAACGCGCGTTTTATCCGTAAAAATTTTACCCTCATGTGCCTAAAGAGTTTTCACTTCAAAATCTGTAATCTGACTGTGACTGAAATCACACCTGATAGTAAATGGTGATACAGTCTAAAATGAAAGCGCTCTAATGTGGTAAGTGGTAACCTACCTCTTAAGATCTCTACGCAACATTGTACGTCTTTGCTGATATCCTATCAGTCAAACTTCCGTATTTATCGACTGGAGTTATCTTTTTTAATCGCTGTGTCGCTCGCCGTCACCGTTCAAGGTCCTTATTTTCGCCACATCTGTCGTAAAACATAGTTAAAATTATAGCATTGTAACATAAGCCTAAAAGCCATCATGATTTAGTGGTGAGACGCATAGACTTCCTTCTGGGCAGGTACCGTTTCTCTTTATAAACATGAAACTTGGTTGATTGTTCTTTCTAATACATCATGGGGAAACCTGCATATCCCGGCACTAACTGTGGGGTATATGCAGTCTGCCAACCCGCAGTGGTGTTACTTGGTGTGTCTATATCGTTAAACACTCTGCCCTATGAGTGAGGAGGCCTGTCTCCCAGAAGTGGGAACGTTAACAGGCTGCTGCTTACGAAACATATTACATTAGCTCAAACCTTAACTTAAAATGTCATTTTATACATACATAACATTACGCCTCATTCCAATAGAGGTTGGCAGAGACTACGACCTTCCACTTGCTGCGATACTTGCATATCTCCTTCGCTTCTTTCATTCTCATTAAACCTTTCATACAAGTTCGTCGGTTTAGAGTACTCTTGACCAGGCCTTTATTTAAAATGTCGTGAAAGGTCTTCCCCATCCAACTTTCCTATTCATCCTTTTTATGAGTCTCCTTTCATTCATTCTCTCTACGTGCCCAAGCCTACCTACCAATGCCTTACTCAATTTTAATCACTACATCTTCTTTTATACAACAACGTTTTATTATTTTATTGTTACAGTTAACATGAGCCATGGATTACAACGATACATTCAACATTTCGGAGCCCTACAAACCCTACTATGAACGCCCCGAGACATACATCGTGCCGCTGATATTCGCCCTTATATTCGTCATCGGCGTTGTGGGCAATGGGACGTTGGTTGCGGTTTTTGTAAGACACAAAGCTATGAGGAACGTTCCCAACACGTAAGTATAATTTAATTTATTTATTTTCACCTTTACAGAGTCTACAGCTCCTAAAATCTAATTTTATGGTTTACACAATTAAGGCTCAATGGTGAAATTGCATTTTACGATTTGTATGTCCAGATTAGTGGAAGGCTTCGGTCGTGGCTGGTGACCAAACTACCAAGAAGGAAGTAGCGCCAAGCACGAGATATTTTACGGCATGATGCTGAGTAGAAACCATAATAGATAAATTGCCTTTTACCAGATTAGCCCGCTTCTATCTTAGACTGTATCCTCAAGATGTGGTCACAGTCAAGCGCTAACCTATCACCAATAAAATAAAGGATCAAGCGGTAAATATCATGATGCAAATTACATATATTTAGCCAATATTACGTCACAGTTACATGCAACGTAATCACGACACAAGCTCTTTATTTATTATTATAAAAAAATGTTGTCAATTAGAGATAAAGAGAGAGAGTATTTTCAGGTGTGAGAATAATGTTATATCGTTTCAACACAACATCATACCGAAACGCAATAATTTTTACATCTTTTTAATAATGCAATAGCAACTAAACATGACAACAAATTAGAATATGTAATTTTCTAAATTTACTCTGCCTCGAATCGAATCCAAAACCTCTGCTGACGAAGTGAGTCACATAATTGTACGTAACCAGCTTTAAAATATATGTCATTATATTTTGTATTCTAAACTAATATTATAAAGAGCAAACATTTGTGTTTTTGCATGTATGTATGTTTGTAACTATTCACACAAAAAGTACAGGACGTAATTCATAAATTTTTTCACCATAGAAACCTGCATTTCCACTGAACGACATAGGGTACTACATTACTTTAAATATAAATAAAAATTTTAACAAAAAAAGAACCGCCTACAAAACAAACTTACAAATATATCTATTTGCTCTAAAAAGTAAAAAATATAATTGCATATTCTGGTATTCGGAGTCGGTGTCAGCCGAGGTAGATGTTCCCATATGTCCACTTGGCAGCTCCCGCGTCTCTCCCACCTGTAGCTATATATGTAGGTACCTCGGCTGACACCGACTCCAAATATAAGAATACGAAGAACACTATAAAAGAATACGCAATTATTTCTTACTTTTTAGAGCATATTAATATATTTGTAAGTTTGTTTTGAAGGTGATTCTTTTTTTTTTAAATGTTTATTTATTTTTTGAGTTTTAGTGAATCTGAAGTAAGCTAACAAATTTGTCTCAATATGTGTACTTCTAAAAACGTGTTGCTCATATAAGATACAACGCTTAAATGAAACAATTTTACAAACTTAAATTTACATTGATATCGCCACACCCGGAATCGAACCCGCAACCTTATACGTTACAGATCGGTTATTTTGCCTCCCTGCTATCACCAGTCTTTTATATGATAATCAAGCACATCACTCACACGCAAAAGGNTATTTGGTTACAGGCAGTTATATTTTCTGCCTTAAACCGCACCCTTACTGTAAGCCGCTGAGGAGATCCATTGATCTTCATATTTAACTACGACTAGTACTTGACCATACCGAAGTTACGGTAGGCAATTCAAATATCTAGATAGCCTATGGAAAATTCTGCCGAGTATCGTTAATTTGCTCCTAAGAATTGAAGAGCTCCGTCACTTTATCATGGATTCCATCATCAGAACCTAACCAAACTATCAAGTTAGGAAAAATTTGGCGGTATGAACCTCGGAGAGCATGTTAAGCCGTCGGTCCGGAGACCGGAGAGAATTTAGGCGCACTAAATTCTCTACGGTCACGTCGGACTATAAGAGTAAAGGACTAGAAAGTACATTCGGAACAGCGTGGTGGGTCTATGCTCTAAAAATCCTCTCTCATATGAGTGAGGAGGCATGTGCCCAGCTGTGCGACGTTAATGGGCTGCTACCTTATATAATCACAAATTGCAATCCGCAGTCTATTGAAACTCAGCAATTACTAGTGACAGCTAGCAGAAATATTCCTGATTTGTATTCCAAAGTTCATTTCCGTGCGAAAGTTTCCTTTCATTATTCTGATAAAATTATTGGTTTGACTCGTCAGCAATTTCCCAACTTAAATGCTAGCTCGACTTCAATTAATTTTGGCTTACATAAGTAACTTTCTGAATTACATTACATAATAGCGAAACTATACTAGCATCTTGAATTAAGCAAATGAGTGAGCACCCTAGCTTAAATCCCTGACCAGCACCAAGTTTTTATAAAAACCAAAATACTCTTTAATCACTAAGTCACAAAAAGCTTTTAATTAAATAAAATTGGCATTAGTCTATACTTTGGTAACAAATTTACTACCAAAAGTGATTTACAGAAAAACAAAAAAGAAACTCAGTAGTCAATATTTTAATTGTTTGCTTTTATTTCCAACCGTAATATTAAAACTAAAATCCTTAAATAATCTTCTACATTATTATGACATAATTCTGAAGATTATGTAGAGTTAAATCTATAATTATAGAAAACTTTTCTTAGATATTATAGATTGAATTACGACAAATGAATAAATACAAGAAGTTTTACAAGATATGGTCACGCATATTAGTTACTATGGATGGTATTATTTACATGATACCCAAACTTTTATAGGGAGAAAGATTAAGTTATGTGGATTTTCATCCGCAAAAAGAGAGTCCCGGGATATCCGAAGATTTCTCTGAAACCTTCGTTGCATGGCATATTAATACTACATTAATCTACTGTCTTTCCGGCGTCAAAATGCTAAATTAATGGATCCTTTCTAGCCTTACCCTTTATCATCCCAAGTAAACCTTTCAAGCGGAGTTACTTAATTAGAAAACTTGTCTATAACCCAATATTAAAACCAGACCGCACTATAATCACTGTAAGCTCAATTACAACTACAATAGAAACGAAAAAACTTTTACAATGAAAATACTAAAGTTGCTAGAGCACGCTGTGTTAATGTTATTCGACATTTTCTTTGTTCTTCGATAAAAATACTATTAGAAAATTTACCCTAACTTACAATTAGTTGACACGCTATAACGTAATATAACGTATGTATAAGGTAATATTTTTAACTACAGTAATGGCATTTCTTGCAAAAAATTTTCATTCCTTATATCTAACTGCTTATTTCACTTAAATCTAAGTTAATTACAAGTACAGCGATAATATTTCAATTCAAATAAAAGAAAATAATCACATATAGACGTAGATTTATAATATAACAATAACTATCAGCTAACAAACATAACTATCCCACTAAAACCCATTTGCAGCCTCAAATGTTCACCATTTGGACGTCCACTGCTGGACATGAATCTCTACCACTAATATCCACATTTTCCGGTGTATGGACGTTATTCTAACACCTTCGGGACCCAACATACATTAGCACTTTAACTTCGCAATTCAGTGTGCTTACGTTGTTGACTTTAGTTCTCCAACGGATCTCTTCATTTCTGATTTAATCGAATAGAAAAACTCCCATTACCCGCTGAGTGACTCTGAGCTTTCTTATAAGGTCCATAATTAGCGGCTATGTCTTATAAAGTATCTACATGAAATCACCGGCCGGGAGGAATAAGCCATCTGCCCTAAATATGATTCCGCCGTATATATGGCTCACCATTCTATAGCAGAATGTCCAGCGTGGGGATTTCAGCAGCGTCTCTTGGTGTTGTTGATTAAGGCAGACCTATTCTTGAACAACATATAAGGTTACCAGCGAAGCAGGGTAGAGAAGTGTAGCTCATCCGAGGTTCTTCTCAACTTTGTTGGGAAGTGCGGATCACGAAGCCTTAGCCTCATTACACGGGTATTTCTTCAGGCATCACTGGTAATCTACTATGTCCCTACTAAAGGCCGTTTACCCCTAACTACGTAGCGGGTCCATCCATGTCACTTCAGTATATCATCCAGTCGCCAACGTGTTGAGGGCAGTAGAAACGCGGATTTGGCTTCATCCTAGAAAGCAGATTAGAATGTTAAAGCGAGCCGCTGATACCAAACATAAGGGTAAAAAGGTTCGTTGGATTTTAGTGGATATTCTGACTCAATGAATATCACTTTGCAGACATTTGGCCGGTGTGCATACAAGGATTTTCCCAGCGACATAAACGAACAGAAGCGTAGCTATACTACACAATTTTACGGCTTGACACATTTACCAGAATTGGTCCTGAAATATAGAGGTTCCCCCACAATATTTCGCCATATTACCCACGAACTATGTGGGTAACAGCTAGTTCAGTATATTGCTTACTTAAATAACTTTGAACATAGCATGATAAGTGAGTTTTTGAGTCTAGTTATCTATAACTGTATTTGCATTAATGGCGTTATACATCGATTAGAAGACTTTAAAGTCTACAGAAACATAGGTAAAAACATTTTTTATGTTATACATACAGATTTATGTTGTTCACAATTGATGTTACAATTAGTTGACACGCTAACTTTGTAACGTAATATTGTTTCTTACCGTTATAGCATTTCTTGCTAACAAATTTCTTTCCTTAAATCAAAACGTTTAAGTTACTTAAAACTAGGCTAATGGTTGCAACTTAAATAGAAATGCAATAGAAACATTTTGAATGAGTATACAACGTAAATATTGTATTCCGTGTGAAAGAGTGTTTTGGGGTAGCATTTTTTGATAAGGATAGTTATTTTACACGCTTGAGGGTAAATCTTTTTAAAATTTTGTTACAATATAGATAGTTGGGCGACAACAGTGATGGCTCTGATATGTTCGTAGTTATTGAGTAATATAATGAAAAAAATCAAAAAAACCAAAGTTATTGTGAAATATTACGAAATGTTATGCAATACGAGGTAACTTTAACAAACGGAACAATTTTGTTAATAGTCTTTCAAGCTGCCTAGTTATTTTAAAGAGAACTAGTGTTTTAGCTAATTGGAGCGCGACTAAAAAAATCACCAGCTTATCATTAAGGATGGTTCTTCGCTCAACTCTTAGTGAAAACTGACCATCGGCGTGCAGCTCTCAAAATCATTTCCCATTCCAATTTTGTCATGTTATTTTAAAAGCCTGTTTGCGCTGAAGTAGTTCAATCATATGTATGTGTCGCTACAGTGTTAAATTGTAGAAATTAAAATAGTGAAGTAGTTATTAGTATAGTGCAAGTTGTGTATATTTAAAATTGTTGCATTCGTTAAAGTTACACAATGTTTTTGGTATTTTTCAGTGTTGCCACTATATAACTCAGTACCTCCCGACATTTCAGAGCTATGCGTGTTGTCACCCAACTATCTATAATCTAACACTTTGAAAGCCATTTTTATTTAAATCGATTCAATAATAATGATAATAATAATACTCTTTATTGTACACCTTAAAACACAATAACAAATTATGAATGCAAAAGGCTTATACAAATAAATGTACAAAAGGCGGTCTTATCGCTAGTCAGCGATTTCTTCCAGACAACCTTCAGGAGAAGGAAATTGTGCAAAAGTAGCTGGGTGGTGCATAAAGAGATCATACATACTAATAATAAATAAAGTACATATATAATACAATACATAACAAAAATATACATACATATATAAAAACTAACATATTGAGTATGAACACATACTTTTATAATAATATCATCTCTTACAGTGTGACTTGGGAGAGGTAATGTTCTGTGACGTCATGTTTGAAATTTTTTAATGATTTTGCTTGTCGTATGTTTGCTGGGAGTGCATTCCACAATCGGGTTGCTGTAACCGTAAAAGAATTTCCAAAGAACTTAGTGTGGTGAGTTGGTATTTTCAGCGTTAACAGTGAAACTGATCGTAAGTCTTTGCTATAGTGCACTCCTAGAAATTCATATTTCGATTTTAAGTAGAGTGGTGTAGTGGGGTCAAATAATATACAGTATAGAAGTGAGAGAATATGTAGATTCCGGCGAAGTCGAATTGGTAACCACTTGAGCTTAGATCGAAATTCGGAAACATGGTCATATTTGCGTAATCCAAATATGAACCTAATTGCAAGATTTTGAAGTCTCTCAAGTTTATTTAGTTGGTCCTCGTTTAGATCAAGATAGCTTGCGTCGGCGTAATCGAGAAGCGAAAGGAGTAATGATTGAGCTAACATAATTTTTGTGGGAATTGGAAGAAATGAGCTTAATCGTCGCATTGATCCGATGCTAGCAAACATTTTACGACTTAATTCTTTAAGCTGGAAAGACCAGGACAGTGTAGAATCTAAGTAAATACCAAGGTTCTTTACTGAATTTCTATACGGTAAAATAACTCCGTCTATCATAACCGGTGGCAGATCTATCCAGCTAATCCTAGAAATCATGCCCGGACTGCCAATAATGATCGCCTGCGACTTAGAAGGATTGATCTTAAGGCCGTAACGTCGGCTCCAATTTGATATAGATGCAAGGTTATCATTAGTGGCAGTCACTGCATTAGATAAGTTTTCAATGGTAGCCTGCGTATACACCTGCAAATCGTCTGCATACATGTGATAGGGAGAAGATATTTTTTGAGAGATCGCATTGATAAAAATTGCAAAGAGAATTGGTGACAACACGCCGCCTTGCGGCACACCGGCGCATATTGTACGCCATGAGGAAGACGTATCACTAACCTTAATACGCTGCCGGCGGCCTTGCAAATAGCTACGAATATACTTAAAAACAATTTTCAAGCTCGTAGTTCTAAAAATGACGATACTTCTATGACTAACACAGCCCTTTTCTCGCTTTAAAAACTAACCTACATCCTTTCTCAGATTCGAAACTATCTATGTGCCAAATTTCATTTAAATCGGTTCAGTACTTTTGGCGTGAAAGCTCGACAGAGTTAGTTTCGAATTTACAATATTGGTGAGGATAATTATGTTTCCCGTGGTGTCCTTTGCGTAGTCCCTGGTCATTGAAAACAATTTACATCGATGTATGTGTCAATTTATTAACCTTAGCTTAGTTTGGAGGTACTAAAAAATAAGCAACTAATATTAAATTACATAGGAAGATATTGTTTGTATTCATCTTACGCAGTGACGGTATCGGTAAACAACATAATTTCTTTATATTCCAGTCTTGTCGGCCTTTTTGATAACAAAACAATTTGTGGAAAGTTCTATTTTTGTTTTCCTATAAAAAATAGTACACCTAATGGACACTGATTGCTTTGCAAACTGTATTCGGAACATGCTGTACGAAAAAACCTATTATTTTGTACCTATAGATATCTATATACCAAATCAAATAAAACAATATATCACAATGTGTACATATCTATCTTATGTCTCAAAAGAAATAATAATATATAGACATACAATGTATTGCCTTTTACTCATGTTTTAATTAAATACATAACATTGAATAAACTAATGCTTACGAGTATATAAATTCAGTTCCTATTTCTGATAATTAAAATTTTTTACAAATTAGTAATGTCATTATGCACGAACTTCGCAACAATTATATGAGCTTTCAAATAGGTGACTATAAACAATTTTTCGCTTATACTATTACTCGTAAATTAAAACTATACTGTGACGTACAAAATATATAAACGTCGGAGAATAAGAGAGAAGGGGCATAAAGCATAGTAAATAGCAACCCATTAACGTCATACTGCTGGGCACAGGCCTCCTCACTCCGAGGAGCGAGGGTTTTAAGAGCATAGAACCACCACGTTGCTCCACTGCGGATTGGCAGGCATAGTACACAAGTGCACTCTCTATTCCTTCACTCTCATAGTCCGATGTGACGGGAATCCGACACGACCGGAGAGGGGTCAGGTGCAGGAACGACGGCTTAACGTACTCTCCGAGGCACGGGGGTGGATGACACCGCCAAATTTTTTCCAACTTCGGGCAAATATTGAGAAAATCTTAATAGAAAATATCGATTTTGAATTGGCCCGACCCGGGACTCTAACCCAGGACGTCATGTCTGTAATCGAACATGCTAACCACTAGATCAATGAGGCAGTTTAGACTAGACCAATAAAACGTAGGGGCGTAGGGTTCTCCGTCGACATCGTCATTATTTGCATCCATAATTCCATCTCTATACTGTGGGCTTCGGTGTGTAATGTGGGTGCAATCAAAAACTTTATTAATTAAATCAGATTATAATGTCCAATCACTTAATGTCCCCGATAACAATTCACACAAAATCAATAATAATGATAGCTAGGAATTCGACAGTTTCAATAGTCGACCGCTCTGGCGGACCATCTCCCGAGAACTCCCGAGAGACGCGCGCCGGATTGTCACTATTGACTCTGCCCCACGCCGATAAACAGATGGTGCATTCAACAGACTATTGCACTCCGACACACATATATATATATATATACATAAAGGGATAATGTGAAGTAAGACTTATAATAGTTTAATAGATTACATTACATTGAATTGTATTCTTTTCGATTAATTACAGACAAAGGGACCAAAGCTAAAATATTCCTGTTAAAATAAAGATCTTAACTACTAATAAATATGTACCACTATAGAAGATCCCTAAGATCGCATTTCGCCATAATCCCAGACTGTCAGGAACCACATAAGCGACACTGCGGGATACAGCAAGTTTTCCATAAAATTACAAGTCAACTTTGTTTCAGTGTTTGTAGCATAACAAGTAATAATTAAAGGAAACAAGTAACATTAAATTTCTATCGTGCAAGCGGCCTTGGAACATTTATGTTTGGTTCTATTAAATAATCATTACGATAACATTAACTACATGGTAAATATACGTTTGTACAAACTCGCATTTGCCAACCAGTTAGCACGCGTTTACACATAAAGTAACGCAATAAATATGGACCTGGCCTTTTATTGATAACAGGTAAGCGCTTACCTGTAATCTCGTCTGCTGGAAATTGATGATACTATCTAAGAAAGCATTGCGATAAGCTGATGAAAGGTAATTTATCTCTTTTCGTTTCTACATATCCTCTTCTTATCATCTGTTGGGGAAGGATTCTGGATCTGGCAAATCCCTCCGGGTTCAGTGTTCTTGAATGTTCGGGTCTTCGGTTCTTGATGGTTCAGATCTTCAATTTTTCGTTGCTCGCTTCGTTGGTTCGGTCGTCAGTTGTTCAGGCTTGGGTCATTCGGATCTTGCAGGTTCGGATGTTCAGTTGTGCGGAGCTAGGTTCTTCGTAATCAGTGACCATGGTTCCGTTCGCAAAGATCTGGTTCCACGGTCACAAGTCGCGCTTAGTTCTGGGATCTACTCCTTTCGGGAGTCTAAGGCAAAATGTGTCATACAACTCTGGTACATGCGCCTTACACAACTCTCCCACTCGGCATGCACATGTGGTGCAACGAGCAGGGGAGAGGGCGATCGCAGTCGCCGCCGACGACGCGCCAAACTCGCTTTATTACTGAAGATCGTGCCTGTTCTGATACCTTATTGAAGGCATGGACGAGCTGCTATCATTTCTCCCTACCCTCAGTTTCTTTTAGAGCTGATGGAAATGCGAGGCTTGCTATCTCTTTATTTAGTGGAACCAACGGGTACTTAAGCGACTCCTTAGGCTTTTTCCTACGAGCTTTCAAAATCAAAATATACTCACAAAACTCAACGGTTACTCGTTTTAATTTAGTTTTTGTAGGTTACAACGCGTTTAACTTTCATGTGCAACTGGAATCAAGTCTCAACATCTTTGTCGCTTAAAGAATCCTCATCATTATAATATGCCTTTTGTAAAAGGACATTTTTAACATATTTCGTAAAACAAACAAACTCAGAAGTGATTCGGGTAATTCTTTTTATAAATGCGTATGCTGAACTGCGTCACACTAGATTGTTTATGTCACAACTAACATGTTAACTAATATAACGCTGATTCAAATGCAATCATTATTAAAGTAATATATTGTACTAATAGTTATTTGTATTTATTTTGTTGTAGCTAATATAGTAGTTTTGACATAAAGAAAGTTCAAAATTGATGTTTTCATTATCTCCTCTGTCTTTTCCACTTACGTGACGTTAGTAAAAGCTTTGTTGCTTTTTGAACTACTATTTAGTATTCATGAATACGGTTCAGTAGTCTGGAATCCGCACTATAACATATGTACTAACCAAATAGAACGTATACTGAAACATTTTATGTACTTTATTGGTTTCTGTGACAGGCTTGTTGGATAAAATGTTCTCGTCTAAAAAACATAGCTTTTTAATTTCAGCGTTACTAAAACATTGGTGTATCAGCACCCATAAAGAGGATGTTAGCATATAATAATATCAGTAAAGTTATTGATATCGATATTACGGGCGACAGTCTGCCAAATTAAAAAAAAAAAATTAAAAAATCTCCTTCTCCCAATAGCTCCTTCCCTTTTATTTATTTCTGTCTTTGTTATTTTGTAATTATCAAACGTAAAAAAGTCATAATTCTATTATTATTTTTTTGTACATACATAGCATCACGCCTCATTCCCATAGGGGTAGGCAGAGAGAACATCCTTCCACTTGCCCCGATCCTTGCATATCACCTTCGCTTCTTTCAATCTCATTAAACCTTTCATACAAGTTCGTCGGTTTAGAGTGCTCTTGACTTGGCCCTTATTTAAAATGTCCTGGATTTGACCCAGGAACGTTCGCCTTGGTCTTCCCCTTCCAACTTTCGCATTTTTAGTCACTACATCTTCTTTTATACTACAACGTTCTCTTATCACACTATTTCTTACTCTGTCACTCAATTTTAATCCACTCATACTTCTCAACGCTCTCATCTCTACTGCATTTATTTTACTTTTGTAATTCTTTTTTCGTAATGTGTTTTTTTCTCTTGAGGCTAGCAGTAAGTAGGCCTACCTCTAATTCTAAAACTTATTAATTTTCAGCTTTATTTATAATTACTTTTTTGATGATGTAACCTGTTGCTGCCCTTTTTTAAATATATCTCGACTTAGATAGAAGAGTGTAGTCATATCTGTCGTTTGACGTAAAATTAATGTCGTTAATAAAGTTCGTAACTTGCCATTCCTATCTTCTACTAGCGAATTTGCTATGGTTAGTTAATAAACAATCTTAGTAAGCAGTGAATTCTAAAAAATACTAAGTGATTTTGTGTGTAATACAATCCTAAGATTTAGTTTTACACTTATTTTACATAAGGTCTTTCAGCGACAGCTTTGATGGCCTAATGGTGAGACACGTGGATTCTCTTTATGAGAAGCCGTGGGTTTGAGTCCCGTGCAAAAATTACTGGGTATCTATTTGATAAAAGAAGCAACTTTCGGTGAAGGACAATAACGTGAGACAACCTGAATATTCCAGGAGCAATACTAGAGTGTTCGTACGCCATTAGGCTACTTCTTGCGTTTTACACTTATAATCGACTGTCCTTGTTTTACAGAAAAGTACAATAATATGAATATTTAAATTAGGGTCACAGACTTCCCTAAGGAACTTCCTCATTGGTCTAGTGGTCAGCTTGTTCGGCTACACACATGAGGGTCTGGGTTCGAGTACCGTGTGGGGCGAATTCGAAAATCAATATTGACTTTTCTGTTAAAGAAATTCCAAGTATTTGCGCAAAGTTGGGTAGTTGTTCTTCAGCCACGGTAAGCTCGTTAAGCCGTTGATCCTGCGCCTGATCTCTCTCTAGTCGTGTTGGATTACCGTCCCCTCGGATTAGGAAATTGAAGAAATAGAGAGTGCACTATGCCTGCCAACCCACAGTTAAGCAACGCGGTGGTCTATACTCTAAAAGCTCTCTCTCCTATCAGCGAGGACGTTAATGGGCTGCTATTTTATTCCCGAACAGACAACATGTTATTAAGGTAATATATTAAAGGATTTTCATCTATTACAGATATATACTGTCACTGGCGCTGGCTGACCTCCTCGTGATCATAACCTGCGTGCCTTTCACTTCAATTGTGTACACATTGGAATCCTGGCCATGGGGAGCGACCGTGTGTAAAATATCTGAAGCCGCAAAAGACGTCAGTATAGGTGTCTCTGTGTTCACATTAACGGCGTTATCGGCTGATCGTTACTTCGCTATTGTAGACCCTTTAAGAAAACTTCATGCTACCGGTGAGTATAACCACAACTTAGCTTACATTTGCATTCATTCCACCTGATATTTAGTATTGCTTGTCTGCAAGTCGTTTATTACCCATATTATATTCATTTTTAGGAGGTTATAAGTCAATTTATATATACTTTTCCATGGTTTATGATAAGTATACATATTTTAATGCTGATATATTATTTATAGGATGAATGATGACGTTGTTTGGGCAGGTTCAACTTCCAAAACTATGTTTAAAAGATTTACTACTGAGTTTCCTGCCGGTTTCTTCTCAGCTGTATCAACTTTCAGAAACGGTACTTACTTGGATTGGAGAATTTTAAAGAAAGATACACATTTCATATTAATCTAACGCGACTTAAATTGAATATCAACTTAATTAGCAAAACTTTAATGCCCACTCAAAATAAAAGCCCTTAAAAGTGAATAGATGTTGCCAAGTTTACAAATAAAAATTTATTTGAAAACACAGAGTAAATAATTTAATTCATACGAGTAATTTAAGTCCAATCTCAACACCATCTTAAACCACTCACCAATTACAGAAAAGGAAACCTCTAAACATTTTACAGGAGCTTCCAATAAATGGCGCTGCACTATTTTTCACAAAATAAATAATTTATTAATATTAAAGAAAACTATATGAACACCCAAGTGATATCCACTCCAAGTTTATTTGAACTTGTGTAGAAAATTTTGGATGGATATAAACGGAGACTGTGAGCCAATAATGTAATATGATTAGAAAAAGCACTCTGAACTGTTTTGGTTAATTTGAATGCATACATAACTTATACACACATATACTCACGTGATGCTCAAACAGAATGTAATCAACGCATATCTCGCTAGTCGACATGCGATTTATGTACATACACAAATTGTTATAGCCTTAATCTCTAGTTAACGTAAGGGGAATACATTATACATCACATACATATATAGCATCACGCCCCATTTCTATAGGAGTAGGCAGAGACCACGTCATTCTACTTGCCACGGTCCTTGCATATCTCAATCGATTCTTTCATTCCCATTAAACCTTTCATACTCTTGATCTAGCCCTTATTTAAAATGTCCTGCAACGTTCATCTTGATCTTCCCCTTCCAACTTTCGCATTCACTCTTTGACTCATAAATCCTTTTTGTCAGTCTCCTTTCATTCATTATCTCTACGTGTCAAATCATCTAAGTATACCTTTCTCAAATTAGTCACTACATCTTCTTTTATACCACAACGTTCTCTTATCAAACTATTTCTTACTTTATCACTCAGTTTCAATCTACTTATACTTCTCGACGCTCTCACCTCTACCGCATTTATTTTACTTTTGTGATTCTTCTACCGTACTCAATTTTCACTACCATACATAAGTGTTGGTACCAACACTCCTGCATGCACAGCCAGTCTGGCCCTTTGAGACACCATCTGGCTATTGATAATGTCGTGCAGAGCACCATTTACCATATTCCCTGCGTTCGATCTCCAATATCACTTTCACATGTTCCTTTTTTTGAAATTTAGATCCTATTTATACAAATTCTTTCACCTCTTCCCCTTGTTGATCCATTTATCAAAATATTACCATTCATCGTAGATTTATCTCTTTCAAAAATCATAACTTTCATTTTGTTTACATTCACTTTCATTCCTTTCCTATTCAAAGTTTCATTCATAATATTTATCATCGCCAGTAGCTCATTAAGAGATGATGCAAGTATTACTTGATCATCAGCGTAGACTAGTTCGAATAAGTATCGACGATTATGATAAATAAATTATAATGCTCTATTTAAATACTTTCCTGTCGTATAACGAAAGTGGCGAACGTAGCCGAAAACTTTAAGTCAAAAAGGTATTTTATTAAATTCTTTCTTTAAATAAGCTTTTAATTACAACACAATGATGATAAAAATGACACCCGACTGTGTTTGCTAAGGGTTCTTCTTAGAAGAGAACGTGTAAGAACTTTGGCAAGTTGATCTGAATAATAATAATCCACTATATAAACTACAAATGTGGCAAATTTTATATTCCTCCATCCAAGCAATTTTTGTAAAATTGCTACAAAGTATTTGCACAAAGCCTTAAAAAATAAATGCAAACCAAAAATTGAAATACATACTGAAATATATAAATATTAATACAAATTTTTGAAATATTATTCCATTAAATTAATTTATTTTGTGAAGAATTATATAACGTCAATTGAAATTTAATTTAAGAGGTAAAAAATTCCTTTGTATGTAATGAGTTTAAGAAGTTCGTGCTAGACGATTTTCTTTTTTGTATTACTAGTTGCTAGTAAACCTAAATGCGCTTTGAGATTAAATCTCTTATAGCGACGATCAAAGGCTTTTACTAACGCTGAATGTTTTCCTTATGGAAAAATCGCTTTCAACTTCTTTTAACGGTCCCCGTAACATTTTGCACTTAGACTCGTTGAAATATTTTCTTAAAGAAATACTGAATACAGATTTTTTCTACGATAACCCAAGAATTCATAGAATGAATAAAGTTTAACATGAAACTAAAGGAACTATCTTGTAAAGAGATTGTAAAAACAACTTCAGTGACCATAATAATAAAAATCAATTGAAATAATTAACAGTCTACTAACATCTCACTGCAATGCCTCCTTATAAGAGAAAAGAAGTTCAGAGATTGGACCCACCACGCTGCTTCAATCCACGATTGTGGGCTACACATACACCAGAAGATTTATTTTATCGGAAAAACAAAATGATTGAGGTATATTTTTAAAAATTACTTAAATTATTTACACTCAATCCGACAAATAATGGAAGGTGCAATATTGAGAAAGAGGTCAACCGCCGGAACCAATTCGGTTGGGCAGCGTTTGGAAAGCTACGTAAGATCCTTTCATCCAATATCCTTTAATGCCAAAAGATCAATGTCCTTGAATAGTGCGCGTTACCATCGGATCATCTAATCGCTTCATTCGAATTCGAATCAAAGTCACACAGCTTGCATGGAGAGGGCGTTGCTTGGAGTTTCTCTACGCGATCAAATCAGATATAAGGAGATCCGCAGAAGAACTAAAGCCCCTGACGTAGCCCTAAGAATCGCGACGCTGAATGAATTGGTGGGGCGCATAGTCTGCCCAACCGATGGACGTTGGGGCCCGAAGGTGCTGGAATGGTGACCCCGCACCGGGCGGCGCAATATGGGCAGACCTTCCACAAGGTGGACCGATGATAAACCGGGTCGCCAGTAACCGTGGAGCTAGGAGGCGTAAGATCGAGCACAGTGAGCATCATTAGGTGAGACATTTATCCAGCAGTGGACGTGTATCAGATAAAGCGAGTAAGTGAGTGAAAGATGTGGGAGAGAGGGTTTTTAGAGCATAGATCCTCCACTCTGTGTCACCGCGCATTGACACAAAAGTGCACTCTCTATTCCGTCACTCTCATAGTCCGATTTGACGGAAATCTGACACGGCCGGAGAGACTCCGACAGGCGCAGGACCCACAGCTTAACGTGCTCTCCGAGACACGGAGGTGGAGCACACCGTCAACTTCCCAACTTCGGCCGAATATTGAAAAAATCTTAATAGAAACCTCAATATCGACTAATGAGGCAGTTCCATATGAAATACATTCTTGACTATGTATATTGAACATTATCCATAAAGGAATTTCAAAGAAATCAATGGGTCGGTTACCACATCAACTATACTACATCAACATACCATGGATGTTAATCAAGAATTTAACTTCATATGATTCTATGAATATTTCTATTTTTTTATTGCTGACAGATTAGCGCTTGACTGTGATCTCACCTGATGGTAAGTGACGATACAGTCTAAGATGGAAGCGCGCTAATCTTTTAAGAGGCGATATACCCCTTACCGTTTCTACACAGCATCGTAACAGAACACAAATTTCTTTGTTTGGCGGTACGTTTTTGCTGGTAGGGTGGTAACTAGCCACGGCCGAAGCCTCCCACCAGTCCAGACTCAGACAAATTAGACAATACAATTTCCTAAATTCGTCCTACCGGGGATCGAACCCGGGACCTCCGCTAGCAAAGCGAATACTCGCACCACTGCGCCAGCGAGGCCGTCAAATTTCTCAGGTGAATAACCAACAAATGTAATATTTAGTTAAATTTAAAATAAATACCAACAGATTGAAAACCTCTTTGATTCGCCTGTAAATATATTTTGAAATGATATCAATATTTCTTATCTAAATCTTAATCTTAAAAAATAAATACTTACTAAGCATGGGATTAGATGTTATGATATACTTTTGTGATGCGAAAAACACCTTAGAAATCATTTTTTGACGTGAATACGTCTTCAAAATCGCATCCATAGTGAGGCAATATAAAAACGAAAGAAAACAAAATCGGGGATATAGTTTGGTGTTGTAGATACGAGTACATATCTATCACCTCCATCCAAATTTTCATATATCATAGAGTTTAATAATACCTTTAATACATCGCGAACTGTAACCCATCGCGAAGCCTCATTACGAAACATATTCCCCTCCTCCTTGCTTCGTTTCCTCAATTCTGAAGCTCGTGACAACCACCTCTGATGAGCAATTTTCTTTTTATAATGGAACGCCATTTGCCTTTGCTTTCCACGGCGTGTAAGGCATCGTAGACGGAACATTTTTTTAAAAGCGGACAAAACAAATTTTACAAGGCTAAGGTTTATAAAGTGCTTCTCGTAAAGTTTTAAACGTTCCGTTCATAAAGTTGCTAGTTCCTTTTTAGTATTACATTTAAGTTGAATAGTTTGTAAAAGTATAACAGGCTTCAAAAACTAGCCTATCTTCAAGTTGAAGAACAATTTGTTTTATAATTCAAACTAAATTAGTAATTTTAAAAAGTCAACTCTCTTTTCGCACTTCAAATGGCGAGTAACCTAGTGAATGCGTGACGAGAGCAATGTGATAAGTATGTTCCAAGAAGGCAAAAGGACGCGTGGTCTAAAGCACACTCGCTCTTCTGTAAAACTTTGTGACTAATTTATATTACTTCCACCAATTGCAATCATAATTATAAGTCTAGACTGATGTACCTAATTCTGTCCTTGAAAGGTTAAAGATCAAAGTCATTTACTTGTTGCTTTAACCACTGTGTTATGTTATGTTGCTATATTAAAGTTTTGGCAATGGTAATTGTGTTATATTATACGCCTACAGGTTGTGTACTTAAAGTAGCACGTTAACAAGTTTATGATACAGAGATGTTCACATATATCTTATACATAAACTTGCCATATTAGTTGATAATATAGAAGAAGCGATTGGTCAAATAAATTCTGATATTGAGATTATTACCAACTGGAATCTGTCTTATGGGCTGTTCGGCTCATCTAAACAAGAAGCTAAACTAAATCTTACAAATCTGTCTCTAAATTGTTTTTCATGGTTCCACATCACCCTACAGTAACGTGATAAAAAACCTGCGAGTTTTGATGGACAATACTTTGTCATGGCGGCCCCATATTACAGAACTCAGCTGCAAGGTTTTGATGCCATGCACTCCCTTTACAAACGTAAGAATTTGCTAAGAATTTGCAAATTTTATATCCACCAATTGTTACTCGGTCTGTCCAGTCTTCCAAAGTGATACGCATAATTAGCTCGGTGTACGCAATAAAAAGGAGTGGTGATAAAATGCATCCTTGGCGTAATCCAACACTTGGATGCAAGTCACTTGAAAAATGTCTTATTAGAGACTGTGAGGCAGTGAGGCTGTGCTGTTCTCATATAATCGTCTTAATAGGTGTATAAGAAGTTGTAGTATGCTCATCTCTAGTAGGATGCTCTAAAGTACTGGCCATTTTACTGGTAGTTTTATATCCTTGCAGTGAATTAAACTTGATGTTACTCGTAGTTAAGTTTTTATTTCAACATAGAATTCATTGTTTAGATTTGTTTCACGAAATATTGTAAGACATCTTTTGTTAAAATCTCACGTAAACGATTTAAAAATTAAATTCTATATAACAAGTTCAAAAGTTTTAAGATGTTCTTGTTAGATAGCGTAGGAATTGACTTTAAATTCTTTTATATCTTATTTGTTTTTACTAGAAAAACTTATATCTTTAAAACAAAAAGAAAAGAACAATTTTGTTCCATAATTCATTGCTGTCTTGGTGAAAGCACCTAGATTATCTTAGCCTTAGATTATTGTACTGGAAGGAATACAGCTGCGTTGAAAGTAGAAAGCAATAAAACTGTCTCAAATTCAAGGTTATATACCTCTTTGTGTACACCCAAACGCGTTTTAATTAAAGAGATGCTTAAAGCTTTAGATTGGATTAAGTAAGTGAGCTAATTACCTCAATTAAACTTAAAGCAAATGATAGAGTTAATAGCCACCACAGTCTAGACAAGCACTAAGAACATTTATATACGAATGTAACTAAGAATAATATATTCGTTACCAATAATTCTAAGAGTCTACGTAGTATATATGGAGTTAATTAAACACAACTGAAGCCTTCATTGTGGTGGCTTGAACGAGTTATAGCCAATTCAGTTAATAAAAACTACTAATGTAATTTCACCAATCTTTCTACAAATAATTTGGCTTCTTTAGCTATATCAGATCTTATAAATGCACATATATTTATATCTATATTAACCAACATAGAGGACAATGAATAAACAATCCCAATATTTTATTAACGAACCGATTTCAATGAAATCTAGCACACAGATTGTCTAGATCCAGAGAATTTTAACGCAAAAAAAGGTTGTCAGGGATGAAATATCGTCGTTTTTAGAGCATGAAGCTTGAAATTTGTATTTTAGACTGTTGATTCGATATAAATAAATATGACATTTAAAATTTAACCCTAAGGGTGTAAAATAACAATATTATGAATAAGAAAGTAACTCTGTCTATCTATCGCTCTTTCACGCCAAAACTACGGAACCAATTTAAATGAAATTTAATACACAGATAATCTAGAGGCTATGAACTTTAATGGTAATAAGCTCTTTGCAGTGAAACACTGCAAATAGCTTATCAAAGTGTTTATATTTATTCGTCTCATATGTAAAATAATTAGCCTAGATTATTAAAAATGCTACACGAAAACACTATTCCTAGTAGTTTATATTTTTTGTGTTAAAAACTTATAAAGAAATCTACAAAAATGACCTTATGGCATCACAAAATATGATTATAACATTAGTAGATTTAATTTCCCTCTGTAAAGCTTTTTGTAATTGTGTCACTATTCTTCCAAAGCAGTGAATATGCAAAATATTTCGAGTACCGAGGGACGTGTTCAATATCTAACATATTTATATTTTTTTAAGGAATATTATTATTTGGATCTGAGCCAAGGCTAAATGGAGTGGAAGACTTCTTTAGACAAGTGAAATAAAGTGTTGCCATATTACGTGAAATATTATGACAAGTGAAAATATACTACTATCTCATATTACAGGGAACCCCACAGTAATGGCATAGGTAATGGCACCTGATGGTCTAGTTTCGTCAGCAAGAGGTCTTGGGTTCAGTTTCTGGGGGGCTAAATTTGGACAATTGCACTTTCTAATATGTCTAAGTCTGAACTGGTGGAAGGTTATTACCCTTTCAGCAAAAATATGTCACGCTAAGTAAACGACTTCTTTCCAAATTTGCGCGCTTCTTAGACTGTATCATCACTTACCAAGAAGTGAGTTCACAGCCAAGTGCTTACTTGTTAGAAAGTACTTACTTGTTTGTATATATAAATATATGTGTCGGAGTGCGGTAGTCTGTGGAACGGCGCCATCTGTCTATCGGCGTGGGACAGAGTCATGTATCGTGAGTCGGCGGCGAACTCGCTAGTTCTCGGGTGATGGTCCGCCTGAGCGGTCGACTATTGAAACTGTCGCGTTCGTAGCTATCATTGTTTTTTATTTTACTTTATTCTTTATTGGTAATCAAACAGCGTACAAATTTGACACTTTTTTTTTACATTACATTTAACGCAAAAAATAAGGCCATGACAGATTACGTCTATTTACATAAATAAAAATTTACAGAGTAAAGGTAACTTAAATAATAAGGCAAACAACTTTTGGTGTGAGTGTGTGTGTGTGTGTGTGCGTGGGTGTGCGCATGCGCGTATGTGTGTGTGTGTGTGTATCTGTGAATGAATGAGAGAGAGTGTGTGTATGTATCTGTAACCATGTGTGTGTATTTATGAATGTTTAAATACCCCTAATGAAAAACTTTAATTTTTGTTAAAACTATGAGATCTTTTTTTTTCCCATTAATTCCTTTTTATATTGCAACTTTGATAAATGGAAAAAGTCCAATTTTGGGTATGTGTTATTATAAGTGCGCGCTAGACGGGCGGTGACAGAATTTTTTGCATAATTTGTACTTGCCTTTGGTTCAGTTATTAAGTGTCTGTTTCGTCGGAGAGGTGAAGCGTTTAATGAGAAGTCGGAGAGTAGAGGAGAACAATCAACTTTACCGGTCATTATTCCTTGTAGTAACATCATATCACTTACTTCTCTTCTAAGTTTTAAAGAATCTATTTTGTAGAACGAACAGGCTTCCTCATAACTAGAAAATTTTTTGAAATCCTTGAATGCCAAATATTTTAAGAATTGCTTTTGAACGGACTCGAGTCTTTGTACATGAGTGGTGTAGTAAGGCGACCAGATGTTACATGTATATTCAAGTACGCTACGAACATATGCAAAATATAGTGTTTTTAAGCATTCAATATTACTAAAAGACTGTGTTACTCGTTTGATAAATCCTAATTGCTTAAAAGCTCTGTTCGCCACTACTTCAATATGCTCATTAAAAGTAAATTTTGTGTCGATTTTTATACCCAGATCCCTGACGCTATTTACTTTATTTACGTTTTCACCACTAATTTTATAGTTAAATTTGATTGGATGCTTTTTACGAGTCAACGTGATATGATGACAATTCTTGACATTAACCGTAATTCTATTTGTAGTATAATATTCTGTTAATGCATTTAGATCCTCTTGTAATTTATGACAATCATCGAGGGATCGTATTTTAAGAAACGTTAATGTTTTTGTGTAAATTGTTATCGGGAACATTAAGTGACTGGACATTATATGAGTTAATTAATAAAGTGTTTGATTGCACCAACATTACCAACCAACGCCCACAGTATGGCAATTGATGTGATTTATGATTGATTGATATAATTATGGATGCCATTAATGACGATGTCGGCGGAGAACCTTACGCCCCTATGATTTATGTTCTCCTTGTCTCTTATTCTCCGACATATATATATTAATCGCCTAATACATTTCTTTATTTTTTTACAAAGAGATGATTATACTAAGTACTTAGTTTAGATGTAAGAGTTCATAAAGGTAAGCACTACATGTTGATTATTCAAAATATAAAACGTTGAAATATATTTCTGAATGTTAAATACGTAATTAAAGTAAATTTTCCAAATACCTTACAGCTAACTTTCACATTACTAAACAAAATAGAAGTAAAATAATGACACTACGTTTCATTAAGAGATTCAAGTGTGTATGCCAGACTAAATAACAGCGTAGCGTTGTCAACTTTAACTATTTTTATATAAAAAACAGCTGATGCAAGACACGAACGCCTCGATATTGGTCTTTGCCACCGAGCGTCTATCACTTTACTCATACACCGTTAACAACAGTAATGTCGAAAAAAGTGTCACTTTAAAAATTATAGAGAGGTAGCGCGAAAGTTTGTTAGACAATTAGTCAACCTTGAATATCGCAAAAGATAACCTTCCCAGCCATTGTAATATCCGGTTCACTAATTTACCTTCAAATTGTAGGCTTCTATCCTATGGTAACGGAAGCGGAAATTAAGCGAGGCGTAATCATGTCAGCGCCAGGTGACGTGATAGTTCTCTTTACACCCTGCAGCACTTTGTGACTCGTTGACTTTATATTTAACACTTTAAATGGACAAGTTTTGTGAAATGTTTGAATGTAAAATGTTACCACCTTCTCAAATAACAATTGAGTTATAATGATTTTTGCAAAACTTAAACAGTTCACGTTTAAACAGAAGCGGTCGAAAAAAATAAAAATCCCAACTTTGAAACATTCATCATAGATACACCAGTCCTATCAGTATTAACATCATTTCCTCAATAAATGGACTATCAAATACTGAAAGATTTTTTCAAATCAGAATAGTATTTTCCAAGATTAATTAATTTTAGAATAGCCATAATGCATAAGAAACGATAAAATCACAAAAAGTGCATTGATAAAGTGATTTCGTATTCATTTTTTACATGCATTGTAATTTTAGATACCTTGTAATTAATCTAAATTAACAATGGCCGTAATATTGGTATAGGAATAGCAAAAATCGTGCCTATATTAAAATGAAAATTTTAAAGGTCAAGTACACAAACCCGTCGTTCTCGTAATTTAATAATCACTCCAACAGCTAAAGTGTCCACTTAATATTGGAGAATGAACGATGTCACATTTTTCAAGCTTTGCATTTCAATTCTATTTAAAGGTAGTTTATTTTTTCTGATATGCTTCCCTATCGTTTCGACGTCATCCACATATCTTTTAATATCCTTTTGTACAAAAAGCAGTCTCTAGACCTTTTTCTTATAGCACAGATGTAGCATTACACTTGATGCGTTCCTATATCATCAATAGAACACAAAACGTCTGTGTCAATGGAAAATTTTCAGGGTCAGTTACAAAACTGGGTGTCCCACAGGGTTCAATATTAGGACCTTTCTTGTTCGTCATTTACAATAACGACCTTTCTTACGTTTAACAACATAGACGGTCATGAGACTTTTATTTACTAATAGCGAAGTATGATACTTCCCTAATACTTAAGATTAATCAACAAAAAACAGATTGAATTGTCAATTACAATGATTTGAAGCGAATAAATAATTATTTATCGGGAAAAACGAATGAAAACCACTGTTACAATTAGTAATGAGGAGCTAGATCTGGTAGATAGTATCGCTTTTTTAGACATTACACTAGATAATAAGTAATAGGTTAGTAAGTTTAAATTCGTAATCCTACGGAGGTGGAAATTGCCAGACTAGTTTATTTTCACAGCATTATATCATGGAAATGTACTATAATTTGAAGAATTACTTTGAAGATAAAAAGCGACAGAGAGTGGGAGAGTGAATAAGCTCCTCTAATTTTAAGAAAAAAACAATAAAATTGTAATGGTGATGATAAAATAGTGACAGCCGACTGAGTTTGTTGTGGATTCTAATTCTTTAATACCATCATCAATCGTACATTGAAAATAAAATATGGAAAATCCACGCACCATTTCCTCCGATTGATGCTGTAACAAGCTGATATCAGAATATACATGAGATATTAAAAAATAATTACATTACAGTGATAGATATAAGCGTTGCTAGCTTAATAAGAACTAATTGACGTCTTATAGTTTTGTGCGCTGTATCGTACTGTAACCCAACTTGTTGTACTTGGTGGCATGTCTTTTCTGGTCAGGTAGCCATGACCGAAGCCCCCCACCGCTCAGACTCAGACATTCAGAATCAGAAAATCCAATTTCCTAAAGTTGCCTTGCTGGAAATCGAACTCCGCGCAGTAGAGGTAGTAAAGTATTCCCAATATTGAGAGAAAATTCAATAGGAAAAAAATTTGATTATTTTCTCTAACCTTAATAAAATAAATATAATAATGATATTGATAAAACGGTACACAATACTAGTTTGATATGGGTTCGAATGACGAAATATACTTTATAAATGCCTACTACTTGAGTGAAGAGTTTTTGATTGGCAAATAAAATTGTTAATAATCAAGAAAATTATGAAATCCTACAAAGTTATATTCAAGATACATTTTATTTCCTGTTACACAATAAAACACATGTGAAAATGTAACACGGAACAAGCGGTCAGATTCGCGTGCCAATATTTTATATCTGAAATATTTGGAAATGTGTTTATCAAACGATACTTGAATGAACGCCAAAGAACGGAGAATTCATGGGTTATCTAACAGCTTATAACTGATTTATATTGGTGTAATAAACGTAACATCTTCGCTTAAGTAGAAGTTAGTATATTAATATCAAATCAGGCTATAAATAACGTCCTAAGCTGTTATTAAATTGGTTGAAGTAGTAAATATCCTACAGAGCTTACAGCTTCCTGTTTTAGATAAATATACTCATTATTGTACACCTTAAAAGCTAGTAATATATAAAAAAAACATTGTGGACTTATGAAACTACAACGCAAGCTGATGCGAAGCCGCAATATTGGCCTTAACTATTCTACCAAGCCCTTTTCACTTTACTAATTTTTTTTTACGCTGGATAATGCCTTTATGAACTGCCTCATTGGTCAAGTGGTTAGCATGTTCGACTACAGACATGAGTCCTGGGTTCGAGTCCCGGGTCGGGCCAATTAAAAAATCTATATTGAGTTTTCTATTAAGATTTTCTCAATATTTCCCCGAAGTTGGGAAGTTGGCGGTGTGATCCACCCCCGTGCCTCGGAGAGCACGTTAAGCCGTCGGTCCTGCGCCTGATCTCTCTCCGATCGTGTCGCATTCCCGTCACATCGGACTATGAGAGTGCACACTTGTGTACTATGCCTGCCAATCCGCAGTGGAGCAGCGTGGTGGGTCTATGCTCTAAAAACCCTCGCTCCTCGGTGTGAGGAAGCCTGTGCCCAGTAGTGGGATGTTAATGGGCTGCTACTTACTAATGCCTTTATGCACCCTGATCAAAGTAAAATCTTATCGGGAGTGTGGGATTCGCTGGTAAGCCAGAATACCCACTAAAACCCAGCTATACCTTCCGCATCCTTTTGTGGAGCACTAGATGATCGGTAGACGCAATCTACACTGGCACTCCTAAAGATTCCTCTGGGCAACTTAAGATGGAGGAAGGAGAAGCGCAAATCTACACCTTCTACCTCCCAACCTGCTGCGCCATAGTAAAGGAGCGTCCACGGCGTTCTCCTTGTGCCTCTCGTGTGCCTCTGAAGGAAAATGCGGCCACTGCTCTCCACTCTCTATCCCGGTGAGCATTGCCAACTATGCCTTCCAGCGAAAGGTTTCCTCCGACCAACAACGTTAATAGATACCGCTGGGGTCTCCACGCCGGGAATTCTGCCAGAATGTGCTGCACTGAATCCACGGGTGCATCACATTCATGGCAGGCAAGCGTTTCCTCCCTGCGAGCAATCTAACGCAGGCACTTGCCGAAACAACTATGTCCGGTCAGCACCTGCACCAGCCTCCAAGTCTCCATATGGGACGGATTGCTCCCACCATAATCAGACCCGCTCTAGTAGATCCGACATCCACATGTCATCTTTGGATCAGTGCTCTTTTGTTACTCCTACTCCGCGCTCGGCTGTAATGCGACATGCTATATATAGACAAAATCGGAGGCAATTTAAAGATAGTTTCATTTAAAAAAAACTAAAGCCGTAAAACCGTGATTTCTTGATATTTCATAATTTCATTTTGTTTTTCAGCAGTTTTCAAATTAAACTTTTTACGCACGCTTTACTTGGGAAGTAAGCCTGTGAATGTGTGACGAGATCACTACGAGATGTTATGTATATATTTTAACAGTCAATGATCTAAAGCACATTTGTTTTTGAAGTTATACTTCTTTTCGCGCGTTAGGGAAAAATGAGAGTAAATTTTTACGATAACCACACCGTCACAAAAAACCAACACCCTGAAAGCTATAGTTAACATTTTAGTATTTTTAATATTTCATAATTATATAATACCTTAATTATTTTATTATATTACTCGTTAGATATATTGTGAAATTGAAAATAACAACGTGACATTCTTATCAAAATTATAACTTTCAGACTTAACCATAGAAAAGGGACTATAAACTATTTATATCAAATGAAATTTAGTTTTTCTTTATCTATTGTGAGTGTCGTTTTTTCTGCGAACGTAAAATAATGCGAAAGATCAATTTTTTGAAAAGATTTTTATCTTGTTACGCCAAAGAAGTATAACTTCTAACACGTGTACATAAGTACACACACACACTTTTTTTTATTTCAAAAATAAATGGTTAATTATTTAGCGATTCATTTATTTGATAAAAACAATTTAACAGCGACCTCTATTAAAAGATCGCGTACAAGATTTAACGGATTGTCTATAAGAATTTGCCTCATTGGTCTATTGGTTAGCATGTTCGACTACAGACATGAGGTCCTGGGTTCGAGTCCCAGGTCGGGCCAATTCAAAAATCGATATTGAGTTTTCTGTTAAGACTTTCTCAATATTTGCCCAAAATTGGGAAGTTGGCGGTGTGATTCACCCCCGTGCCTCGGTGAGCACGTTAAGCCGTCGGTCCTGCGCCTGATTTCTCTCCGATCGTGTCGGATTCCTGTCACATCAGACTATGAAGAAGAGGGAAGGAATAGAGAGCGCACTTGTGTACTATTCCTGCTAAACCGCAATGGAGCAGCGTGGTTGGTCTATACTCTAAATACCCTCTCTCATGTGAGTGAGGCCTGTGCCCAGCAGTGGGACGTTAATGGGCTGCTACTGACCTTACCTATAAGAATTTGAGATGTTCGTGCTATAAGTGTACTTTTATAAACGACTTTTACTAGTAATTTGTACGGCAATAAATAAACCTGTTTTAAATCATTTCTTACATTTAATGAGACGATTGCGTGGTTAACAGACCATTACTCATATTCAAATAATTAATAGGAGAAACTATTAAGTTTTTATGATTTTTATCACATAATTCCATTCCATTACTCTTATTGTGATCATCCACTTAAAATAATATTTTAAAGCGTATCGCAGCCAAGCATAAACAAGAGGAACAGATTCTAGACCAATAAATTATCCATACCACGCCTCTTCGTATTTTATCCCTTAAATGATATATGAGCTCAGTCTTGTTTGGATCAGAATAAAGGATTTTTCCAAAGGTTAGAACATTTAAAAGCGTTTTGTGTTTTTTTGCAATAAAATATTGTCCACACGTTCAGTGGTTTATTGTATCCCTTTTATCTTCTTTTAAAATTTGTTTCAATGTTTTGTTACTTTAAATTTGTATTCGATGGCCTTTTTTAAAAAATCTATTAGTTAACACCTTATATATCTTATTTAAATTTTCAATTGTTTACAAAAAACTTTATTTTTCATCCATTGAAAATCAAATGCATTTATTAAACTTGTAGTGTTTCACGTTTGATATTAAAATACTTTTTTTTAAAATAATTCATTAATTTCGTCATTCTTTGGAAAGGTAAAAGGTGTAAATATAACTTTTCTTTAGTTTCTGGTCCATCAATTATATTTTAATAGATTAATTATTATGTAACTTTAACTCTATATATCATTAAAGTTCGTTTCAGTACCTGTAAAACACTTTTCATACGTACATACACAACAGTATCATGAGCCATTCCCACGGGGGTAGGCAGAGATCACGTCTTTCTACTTGCCACGATCCTTGCATATCTCCTTCGCTTCTTTCATTCTCATTAAACCTTTCATACAAGTTCGTCCGTTTAGAGTACTCTTGATCTGGCCCTTGTTTAAAATATCCTGGATTTGGTCCAGGAGCGTTCGCCTGGGTTTTCCCCTTCCAACTTTCGCATTCACTCTTGACTCATAAATCCTTTTTGTCAGTCTCCAGTCATTTATTCCCTCTAAGTGCTCAAACCATCTAAGCATACGTTTCTCAATATTAGTCACTACATCTACCTTTGTTTTATTTTACTTTTGTGATTCTGTTGCCATATCCATCTTTTACTACCATACATAAGTGTTGGCACCAACACTCCTGCATGCACGGCCAGTCTGGCTCTTTGAGACACCATCTGGCTATTCATAAAGGCGCACAGAGCACCATTTACCCTATTCCCTGCATTCACTCTCCTTTCAATATCATTTTCACATGTTCCATCTTTTGTAAGTTTAGATCCCAAGTAGACAAATTCTTTCACCTCTTCCACTTGTTCCCCATCTATCAAAATATTGGTTTTCAAATTATTAAAATCGGACATTCCATTCAAAAGATAAAATTAATTTAAAAAGTCAATCTAATTAAAATTTTAGCTACCCTTACAACTATTAGTGATTTAGCTCATACTCCAAGGATACGAACGATACCCACCTATTCTTTTTATTTTTATCACGCTAAAAATTACTGAAGCGATTTCAAAAATTCTTTCATTACCTCCTTGAAATCAAGAATTTTTCAATACCTGTAGTGTTTTTAAATTGACTAATGTGGGCAATCTATGTATATAATGTTACGACTTTATAAATGTATTTATTTGTTGTAAAGTAAAATCTGTATATTGATGAGATTATGTGTAAGTGTGTATCTAATAATCTGAAAGGAATTAATTAAAATCTAAGTGAAATAAAACCTTTATGTTAAGGAAAATAAATCATTAGTTCGACTTAGTAGACTTTCCACTGCCACGAAATCGGTTTTGCGGGGTATTGCTAGTATATTAATAAAACCGTCGTTTTCTTTTAGAGGTCAGCGTAAGGTAATGAGATTTGACTTGATTTTGAGTGCATTCTAAAGTCGTCGAATTTATATATTATATATATATAAATTCGTATAGTATTTCCAATATATTGCTTGTTGAGCATAAAGACATGTTAAACCAAGGTTTGAATCTTGCGAACAGATATAACTTACCTAAATCTTCCGTTCAGTAACTTTTGAGAATATCATAGCGTTGTTTTATGCAATCTACGTAAGAAAAGGAAACAACTGTCAAATTTTCGTACTACAGATACGCTGATAAGCTATAGAACAGTATATTATTATGCAAATCACTTTACCAAATTTAACCTCACAGATAAGTAGCAGTTATTCACCTGAAATGCAAAGCGTAGGAATTATTTAGGAAAATGCTCTCTTTGGAACGCTTTCAATTTAAACAGTATACAAATTACATCACGTACTTTATTTATAAAGCACCTACGTGTACATAAATACAAAAGCTTTAGGAGGATAGCTCAAGTAAAATCAGTTTTTGTTTTATTATAGGAAGTCAAACCTGAAACAAAATTCCTATTATATTTTTATACATTTATTGCGAAGGAGAAACGTGCGAATGATTTCTAAATGGGAGGGAGACGTCAGACCAGCTGAGATCATTTTTCTATTTCAACTTATGCAATGGAATGTAAAATACTCTATGTTTTAGTTTAGTTTGTATACTTTATTGCGTATCAAGAAATAACAATTTAACATATTATTTTACTAATAAATACATGTACAAAAGGCGGTCTTATCGCTAAATAGCGATTTCTTCCAAACAAGCTCTATTTATGTATACGTTAAGTTATACTTAACGATGTCTCGGTTGATCAATTACTTTTTTATAAAATTAAACCTGTGTTCTGAGTCAAAAGAAATTAAGCGAGATCTCAATAGATTCGGAATTGAACGCGGTCAAACACTGTGACAATGGAATGTTTTATACATTGTATTATCTGACCAGGCAAATATCATACCGCCTCAGAATCAATAATTAAAAAAGCTGTATGGCAATTCCAGAAAGACTCAACTTTAATAAAAAAAATGTACACGCGTTAGAAGTTATACTTCTTTAGCGTAACAAGATAAAAACTTTTCAAACAATGATATACATAAACTTTGCCTCGGAACTTTTAAATTATCAGTCAGTATGATTGAATAGCACAACTTTTAGCGCGGTTATTTAATGTCTTATTGAAAAACACGCTTAATTGCATAAAAAAATGCTAAAAAATATATTAGCAACAGTATCTTCGAAATTTTTAACATAAATTCACGCCGTAGTTTTTGTTGCTTGTCAAATCAAATACATTCATCATTCATTCACTCAATACAAGGCAAAGGCCAAAAATTCGGAAATAATAAATGTAAACCAACTTTCATTGGCTATAAATAGTTTATAATCTGTTTTCTGTAGTTAAGTCTGAAAGTTATAATTTTGATAAGAATGTAACGTTGATATTTTCAATGTCACGATATATCTAACAAGTAATATAATAAAATAATATAGGTATTATGTAATTTTAAATATTTTAAAAATAAAAGGTTGACTATAGCTAACTTCAGGGTGTCGGGTTTTTGTGTGTCGGTGTGCGCGCTCATCATAAAAATTTACTGTCATCATTTTTCCCTAACGCGCCAAAAGAAGTAAAACTTCAAAAATGTGGTCAAAACTTAAGCGGAACAAAAAGAATTCGTTATCAAAAAAATCTCTACACCTAGATTCCCATCATTCCTTGAAATAATTTCAATTAGAAATTATTGGTTGTCAATGTCAAAAATAAATGAAAAATTAGACAATGTATTATTTTAAATTTAATTGATTTCTAAATGACGGGACGAATATCAAACATTTGACACGTAGGATTGGTTTCTAAGGGAAAGCGAAGTTGCTGTTTTTATTTTATTCCAAACATACTTCTTAGATTACTAACCTTTCAAACTTTCCCTGGACTTTCACAAATAATTCAAAACAAAAATTAGCCAAATCAGTTCTAGTTTGTTGAAATAATACAATTTAAGGACCTGCATTTGTTAGAGGACGTGATTTTATTTTTGGGACATGTGTGGAAATAAAAAAAGATTATAAAACTAAGTTAAACATTTCGTTTGGGCTGGATTGGATTGGATTGGATTGGATTGAACATTGACGAACCCGGTCAACTTTGGAGCGCTATAATAATAGCGTTTTAAATGAACGAAATAAAAAAAAATCCTGAAAAGATGCTCTACTCGGGGCGGCAACCCCTCAAACTTGGGGTTAAACTTCTATTGACCCCCAAACATATCCCAAAAATAAAATTGCGTCCTCTAAAAAATGCAAAGCTCGTGTAACATTTCAATGGACTATTCAGACATATATATATATATATGTATATATAAGAAATTATAATCTGATTGGCAATTACTATATAATATCAAATTTAGTTTTCAAGAGAAACTTGAGATTTGCAAAGTATAAAAGATATTACTATAAATTGAACCCTATCTATCATGTAGAGGTTAACGAAAGGGCTAGACGTGTTTAATTATATCCCTAGGGAATGGAAACCTTGCGACTTCTTCAAATGATTATTCCGCCGCCCAAGGGTGAAATTCAATATTAAAATCAAGACCGATTGTAAGATATTTATCTGAGATATTCCAAAATTAGTTTTTAACATTGATTAAGGTATCTAAAAATGGTAAGCTATTCAAATAGATGGCTGGTTTATGTTCCATATGCTGCACCATTAAATATAACACAACATGAAACGAGGGTAGAATATGGCCTATTTGGCAAATGGCAGCCCATTTTGGAACGGTTTTCAAGGCTTTTAGTGAACTTTGGTTTAATTTTGTCCAAGTTTTATAAAATTAATATAACACACAAAAATTGGTTCTCCTTACATCCATTATTGGCTTCGAAGCCATCGAACCGGTTTCATTAAATGGATTCTAAACTACTAAATGTCTACCTTATGTCTACCACTCTTACGCTTTACATCCTGATAAAATTTTCAATCTCTAATGAACAAATTAAAAGTTTTTTTTAATATTCATTCAGTTGAGTATGTAGCATCCAAATAACGTTTTGCTGCTGAGACATTTCTTCTCTGTCATAAAAGAGAGGGTATTTAAAGTATAGACCAACCATGTTCCACTCACATCATGTTCTACTTTAGAAGGTGCAGGTTTTGACCGTGCATGGCTGCTTTGGAAAGTTCCTGCACCAAATTGGCCGACCGAGAGGCGTCGCCTGCTTGCCATAAGTGTGGTGCAGCTATCAACTCAGCACATCACACTGTGGCAGAATGCGCAGACTGTGGACTTCAGCGGCACCGCACGGTGACGCTGATCGGCGAGGAACTCTCGCTTGAGAGCATTGTAGGCGCGATATTGGGCGGAAGTTGCCTCTTCTGCGAGACTGTAATCTCGCTAAAGGAGGCCCACGAACGAGATAGAGAGAATGCAGTAGATGCTCCGTCTCGCCGCCGAAGCAGGCAGGATACCAGGCGGTTCTTGTTTGCGCACCCGCTCCCATCTCCATGAATCTTCAGTCGGACACATCTGCGACACCAGGGAAGAATGCGCAAGCTGAACCTCTGGTGTCTCACTTACAGATAAAGAGGGTTCCGCTGGTTTTAGTGGGTATTGCGAGGTCCTTTCCCTCGCTGAGTCCCACACTCATGACCTATTCAGGTCGGGGTAAGTGCGTAACTGCATTTCCTGGCGCAAAAAAAAGGCATTGTATACAAAATACTTGTACCAGGCCGTGAAGAAAAGCCCGCCTGTCAAGAGTGTGGAGCTCCTGTAGATACGGCGCACGATATTCTGGCGGAGTGTCCAGCATGGGTACCCCATCTGTCCATCATGTTGTCGTTGGTTAGAGGAGATCTTTCACTGGAGAGCATAATTAAAGTATAGAGCGATGGGACAGCAATCTGACACGACTGGAGAGGTCGTTCCTAACTTCGGTCAAATACTGAGAATTTCATTTCAGTATCGATCGTTTAGAAAAGCATTTATTATTAAATCAGTTCAATCATTTTTTAAATTTAATCAATTAACCATAACATAATTTATTCATTGTCTTCATTACGCAAAGTGCTTAAGACGAGCTTAAAGCTATAAGGCTTTAGTAAGCAATCCATCTGGTTTAAGAAAATTTGTTGGCAGATGTATATTATAGTGATAAAAAATACATAGATAAATTTAAAAAGAAACAAGTAAAAAAATTGTTTCACTAAAAAAAATTGTTTTTAACTTAATTATTAGTAATAATATTAAAATTGTAAAGAGCCATCTACTGAAAGCTCTCTAAAAATGTCTAAAGATTTCTTTCTCTGTAATGTGTTTAAGAAGTTCGAGTTTAATGCCGTTGAATTGGACGTTATTCTTTTTATAATACTTGTAAAACATGAGCTCGTTTGGCGGATTATTTCTAAAGAAATCGAATTATGTAAACTTTTGTACCTTGAAATGTTATGAACTGTTTTCATAAGATATAAACTTATTATAAGCTGCAAAGTTCTGAAAACGTAAAAATATGAGAAAGTATTTGCAAATAATACTAGATATTCTTTGTTTCGTTAAAGATATTCTCACGTACGCGTTTCAGATATAGAAGTTGTAATAAAACTTTGTAACACCGAGAGTGTCTTGAAACCCTTATTTTGTTAATACACGTACGGTCCGTAAGGGTTGGGTCTACACATTTACTTTTACGTAAAGATTTTTATACCCATTGGAACAAATGAATATTCGGCTGGTCCAAAAAAGTCTTCTTTTAAAACACTATTAATATTCATGTAACTTTCGCCAATATGTACATTATTTAATAGTTTCAAACATGTTTATAATTTGTGTATGCTTATTTATGACTACACCTTTATAAAACACCACTTATATTTTCTCATTATAACTGTCTCTCTTCTTCATAGTTGCCTAAAAAGATACCTAGTTATCCATGAGGCAACTTGGTTTCACACGATATCAGTGCTCAAACATTGTGTAACTTATATTCCAAGCTCCCTTCTTGATATTTGCCTGAAGGAAATATCTAGCTAGCCATCAGCTAAGCTGGTTATACATGATATCTATGTCCAAACATCTTGTACCTTCTATTGCAAGATCTCTTCTTCTTAATTACCTGAAAGAGATACCTAGTTTGCCATGAGGCGACCTGGTTTTACACGATATCTAAACTCAAAAGGTTTTATATGCCCAAACATCATGTACCATCTACTCCTACGCTTTCGTAGCCAGAAATCCGATCCAACCGAAGTATGGGAGAGTGTTCTGACGTGCTCCCTAAGTACGGCAGCGTAAAAAATACCCTATCAAACCTACAGTTTTATTTACACAGTAGAACAAGTGCTCATTTACATAATTCGTCAGAAATCTGACGAACCAAAGTAAAATTGCATCGCTTCATTTATTTTTTGTAAATAACACGAGACCAATGACGTATAAATTTAACAAATTTTCATTGATTAAATTGTTGGTTGGCAGCTTATTTCATGTGATATTTTTGGGTTAATATTTCCTTATTGAGAATAGAAAAATAATATATTATCGGCAGTTACAGTTTTGGCTTGGAAATATCTCCAAGCCAGGAAGTATTTTACTATTCAGTACTTGTAGAATATGCATATTTTAATGCGATAATTTCTAAATTTAAATCTAATACTTGTAAATAAAATCGAAGTGTTTAAATGATTCAATATTAAACATTTTTGAAGTTATACTTCTTTTGGCACGTTAGGGAAAAATGATGAGAGTAATTTTTTACGATGCACGCGCAAACCGTCACAAAAAAACGACACCCTAAAGTTAGGTACAGTCAAAATTTTAGTTTTTCGAAAAGATTTTTATCTTGTTACGCCAAGTACATACTCATGTACATAAGGAAACAGACTCACTTTTTTTAATGTAATAAATCAAATATAGTATTTACAATAATAACTATGTAATGTTTTCTAAAAACTTCTTAATAATCGACTTAAAGAGTATTTAATTGATTTTAACCGTTTATCCACGAAGCAATACGGATTTTGAACTGGCAGTTCGACTGAAGATGCTGTGTTAAACTTTACAGAGGAAATTAATAACGATCTTGATTCGGGTAACAAATGTCTCTGAATTTTTCTTTATTTAACTAAGGCATTCGATCGCGTGTCTATTCCTGTCCTGCCTGATAAATTATATTGCTACGGGATAAGAGGTGCACCGCATGCGTTTTTTAAAGATTACCTGATAGATCGCTAGAACTTAGTTAAATTTGGGGAATACTTTAGAGATTCTGCAATCAGTACTTATGGCATCCCGCAAAGCTCAGTACTCGGGCCCACATTATTTAAAATATATGTAAATGACCTGTGTAACTATAGTATAAGAAAGGGCAACATATATTCCTACGCTGACGATACTGTTCTTATGTTTCATGTATTTTTGGAGAAGTTTGAAAGCTATAGCTGAATCAGGAATGTGCAAAATATCAGATTCACTTACCTTAAAGTTAAACAAGATTGTCCTTGTATTTCCTTTTCCTTATGAAAAATTACTCAAGAAATCAAGCGAGACAATATTGTAAAATACCTGGGCGTTACCATAGATTACCTTATTTGAGGACAACATGAGAGTACTGCCCATTAAAAGAGGAAATTCATATAGACTTTAATTGGAAGATAGCTGATATTATAAAAAGTAACTTAGGTGACTTTTATTTGAAAAAAGGCATCCGGAATTACGTCGGTAACACCACAGGGAAAAACCAGTTCAAAATATATATCGTCCCTATATAACTTTACTAGAAATGGAAAATCGCAAGTTATGGAGGCATAAACAACGAACAATTCAATACATAGATATAAAAATAGATAAATCATTAAAAGCTATTACTTTTATACTAAGGCATTTAGTGCTTTTAAGTCGTAATCATTTTAAGTATCCAAATTATAAGAAGACAAAAATATCACTTTCAAATGAATGTCCTATAAAATTGTGGGATTTGTGATCCTTGTTATCTAGCTTATAAGCCTTAAGCAAAAAACTGTGATTGAAATTTGTTAATGTATGTAACGTATATTTTGTTGGTGTTCAATAAATGAAAAAAGAAATACTAACCCACGCCGCAAGTGAAACAGCTGATTAGCTGCTCTGCCAAGTAACTTTTCCTTCACCTCTATTCTCGGCGGTAATGCGAATAATAATATGATAAATGGACGAAAAAAAATTGAGGTGATGTAAACAAAACTTTCACGTTAAATCAAATCACGATGCAAGTGAAACTTTAAATTTGAACAATTAGTGAGAATATGCAATAGATGTGAAGTGGTCAGGCGCCGACATATTGGCCATGACTGACTCGCTGGCGCAGTGGTGCGAGAAGGACGATTTTATGAAATTGCATTTTTTAATTTGTCTGAGTGTGGACTGATGGGAGGCTGCGGCCGTAGCAAGTTACCACCCTATCAGCAAAGATGTGGCGCCAAAGCAAAGAGATTTGTCTTCCGATACGATGCTGTGAAGAAACCATTAGAGGATTTTAAATCTTACCAGATTAGCCCGCTTCCATCTAAGGCTGTGTCATCACTTACCATCAGGTGTGACCACAGTCAAGCGCTAAACTGTCAGCGGTAATAAAAAAAATTAAAAGTGTGTAAAACGTACCAAGTCAGAAGTGAAACTTTATTGGCAAACTAATTTTTAAGTCTGTTTATGTTAATATAATTATAAAATTTTAGATTTCCGAGACTAAAAAGGAAGATATGTTAGGAATTTAATGAATCTAATTGTCATTATAAGAATATCATCATATAAGAAGTGGCGAAAATTAATACATATAATTTAATTGAAATCCCAAATGACGAATTGTAAATAAAAATAACCACTTGTCAATAATAGAAATTATTATTTAAAATGTGTTTTTCAATTTAAAATTTACAACAGAGAATTTATGAAATACTTTTGTTTTATATACAATAGACCTCATCGGTCTAATGGTTTGCATGTCCGACTAAAGTCCCGGGTTGAGCCAATTCAAACATCAATATTGAGTTTTCTATTAAGATTTTATCAATATTTGCCCGAAGTTGGGAAGCTGGCAGTGTGATCCACCCGCGTGCCTCAGAGAGCATGTTAAGCCGTCGGTCTTACCAATCCGCATTGGAGCAGCGTGGTGGGTCTGTATTCTAAAAACCCTCTGTCTCTTATGAGTGAGGAGGCCTGTACCCAGCAGCGGGACCTTAATGGACTGCTACTTACCTAACCTATTTAACTTATATAAAATAATATATTAAATGACGAGTAGCAATTTAAAATGAAACATGTTATTTGTAAGTATTAAAACTACCTAACCTTTAAACAAATCACAAGTTTTATCCCAAAAAATGTTACCCTCACTCGCCTAAAGAAGTTTCACTTCGACGTGTGATAAGTAGATGGAAAAGGATGATGCTACAATCACTTTGAAATTTTAAAGATATATTGGATTTCGAGAATAGTAACACAGTGGTAACAGAATTAACATCATTTTATTGTAGGTGGGAAGACAAATACATATTTTTATCACTTTTCTTTGATGAGCAAGCAATATGTAAGGAATGCAATCATCCCAGTTTATAATAACAATGCTTTTAAAGCCGCTACGAATAAATATGTATAGTGTAAACAAAGTTGGAAATAAAAGTAATAAAAAATGAATTTATCGTTCATTAGAAATAGATTGAATTAACACGTTTGCTATTTTTAAACACAGCGAATAGGTTTGATTCAATTATGTTTCGAGATCTCTGTAGAGATAAATATTTTTTACTAAAATAACTTCGCGTTTTTGTAATTTATCAAGGATAATATTGTAATAATACGTTAGTGTTTTAAAACAACTGTGGCATTTGTCTTTTATACGTCAAGGTTAATATTAAAATCTAATCACATCAGGAGATTATCTTATTGTGTAAGAGATCTCCCTTTTCAACTACAGATATGAGGTCCTGGGTCAATAAAAGTCTTTTTGAGTTTTCTGTTAAGAAATTCTCAATATCTGCCCGAAGTTGGAAGGTTGGCAGTATGCTCCACCACATTGCCTTGCAGATTACGTTAAGCCCTCGGCCCTACACCTGATCTTTCTCCGGTCCTCTCGGATTGCTGTCCCATCGAACTAAAGTGAAGAAATAGAGAGTGCACTCGATTGTGTAACGTGAAGTAGTCTGGTCGATCAATGCTCTAAAAAACTCTCTGTTCTTTGAGTGAAGAGGCCCGTCTCCAGAAGTGGAACGTTAATCAGCTGCTATTTAACTTAATAAAATCCTTTATTGACAACTCTAAATGTGAATTGCAAACTATGTTTTGTAAATGGTGATTAACCTTCCTTTTCGCGAATGCCTCCACCAAAATAGATCCTATTCCGTATGACTCAGGCTGCAAATCTTATATCCTTTTTCCATCTATAGAAGGGTCTTTCTCTCTATTTCCCTTGGGTACTAATTTGTAAGTTCAGTAGTTCCTTTTCCCCTTGTTATTAACCTTACCGGGTAAATAAATGTAAGCAGCAGCCCATTAACGTACTACTGCTAGGCACAGACCTCCTCACTCATATAAGAGAGGGTTAACCCACCACGCTGCTCCACTGCGGGTTGGCAAGCATAATACACTAGTGTATTATGCCTGCCTGTACTCTCTATCCCATCACTCTCTTAAACCGATGTGACAGGAATCCGATACGACCAGGAAGAGATGAGGCGCAGGAACGACGACTTAATGTCCTCTCCGAGGAACGAGGATAGATCATACTGACAACTTACCAACCTTGGGAAAATATTCAGAAAATCTTAATAGAAAACTAAATATCGATTTTTGAATTGGCGCAATCCGGGACTCGAATCTAGGACCTCACGACTGTGGCCGAACATACTAATCATTAACCAACCAGTTTCATATCCACATCTTACCTTAAATCAGGTCTTCCATTTCAATTTCTATTAGTTATTACTCCCCCTATATACATGTATTAATAAACTACTTAACTTCTATTTTACTGATCCACTTCGTTAATTAAATTTCTTTTTGCAAAAAATGTACAAGTTCAAGTACTTTATCTAAAGAAAGCTCACGTAAAAAGTTTTTATTTTCAACGTAATCAGTTCAATGAGTTCGTGCTAGATGGCTTAGAAATACACTTTGAAAGTCGTTTTTGATATTAAATGTTTTTTACGATACAGCAGTTTAATAGAAGTGAACCTAGTAATTTGGATCTATTATTTGTCACTCTTCGACTTTTCTAAATTTTAATACTTTTTCAATCATAAAGTAATAAATTGAATACTTTGTCTCAAAATAGACCATTCCAATAAGTCTGTTTAACTAAAAAAAATTGTAAGCTTATTGCCAATTACGAAAATGAAAAACAACTGTTTTTGCCTTAGAAAAGCCGATTCATTTCGCAAGAATGATATAGCACATCAATTATGGAATACAAAGAAATGAATATAAGTAATATTTCAATGGTTTTAGGGCCCTTTCTTTTTGTAAATCTCATTACTGGCATGTCTTTAATGAGATGTTATAAACCTAAGGATAATATTCATATATATTTAACTGTAATCACGATTACACGACAATCACGATTACCATCACGATTTTCTCAATATTTGCCCGAAGATGGGAAGTTTACAAAGTGTGATCCACCCCCTTTAACACGTTAAGCCGTCGGTCCAGCGCCTGACCACTCTCCGGTCGTGTTGGATTCCCGTCACATCGGACTATGGGAGTGAAGGAATAGAGAGTGCACTTGTGTACTATGCCTGCCAATCCGCAGTGGAGCAACGTGGTGGGTCTATGCTCTAAAAACCCTCGCCACTCTGAGTGAGGATGCCTGTGCCCAGCAGTGGGACGTTAAATGGGCTGCTACTAATTTTTTAAGCGGATATCTGGTTTAGAGTATGTGTATAATAACCAAAGCCGGTACCCCCAGTATTAGCTTAGGTTATTTCATTTTGTTTATGATTTAGTTCTATGAACTTTGATTATATCCTTTTTTAAGGATACTTTAGATAGATAAAATAATTCAAGTTGAAAATAATATTTATTATAAGTTAGTGAAAGACGTGGTATTATGTAAGGGCATAGTTGATGTGTTGATGTGGTACGTGCAACAAAGGTGTATGACTTGTTCTAGTAGACGGGACATTAGACAATAAAGAAAATAAATAAATAGTATTAAGAAATATGTTATAAACGTCCTTTTACAAAAGGCATATTATAATGTTGAAGATTATTTAAGCGATAGAAATGTTTGGACTAGTTGCACACGGAAACAAAATATTACATATTGTGAGCAAGAAAACTATATTTAAGAGTAGGCACAGTTTCTTGCTGGTTTCATTTTAGTATATGTATAATCACTAACATTACGTGTGATTATAGGTAAACGCCAACCTATCATCAATTTAAAAAATAACAAAGCCTTTAAACGAAATACCTTTTAAACGTCTTCGTCTTTATAATAGTGTTTCAACTTTTCCAATAAACCCCTACAGTGTATTTTAAAGTTCATTTCTTAGATTAACATATAAATCGCAAGTTCCCATTTCTTAATTTCCGTTATCTTACATTTAGTTGATTGAGTAAATCAAAACGGCGCCAACTCTAAAATAAACAGTCATTGTTCATTATTAACGAAACGCTATGAATAATTTTACAATACATTATTTCTGAACGAATAGATTCATAACTTTTTTAACTTTATGCCCTGACAAAATACTGACCGGAAAACGTCAATTATTTTCTTTAAGTTGTTCGGAAATAATGTATCATATTATTATACTGAAAAATATTTTATATATAAAACTCATTACTAAATTAAATTCGATATCTTTATCTACACTAATATTATAAAGAGAAAATATTTGTATTTTTGTATGTAACGAATAAACTCAAAAAGTACTGGACCGATTTTAATTTTTTTTTTTCATTAGTAAGCTACATTATCACTTAGTAACATAGGCTATATTTAGTACTAGATTACTATAGAAAACTTAAGAAATTCCTATTAAAAGCAAACGAAGGTGTAGCCATAAAATGTCTTTCATCGCATACGCTGTGAAGAGTATAAATGATAGGACAAAAATCTACAAAAAACTTCGCGAAACCATATGTCTAATTATTGTAATTACGTCACGATAACTACTTTTTTACATTTAACAAATTGATAGAAATGCCGATCAAAATCAGACCGTGTTATCCATAGCGTATATAATTTTTTTTCCAAATAAATAATTTAATTTTGAAGAATGTCTCAATACCTGATGATTACTTTTTGAAGTATTGAAATCGGATATTCCATTCCAAAGATATCATGAAATTAAAATACATGCGAGAGGGGCAGTGTGGAAGAAGGGGGTGCACCATTATGAACTAGGTTACCTTACGCAGTGGACGCAAGCGACATTAAATATTTCCAATTTTTTAACACATTTTTATGCTTCACTTAAAATTTTCTTTTCAGAGCTACTTACTTTTAGTATTAGGATTCACACTTTTTCATAATATTTGTCAATTCATGGTCGTTTTAATTATCATGCTTATAACTTAAATATCTGTACCTATTTATGTCTACCCGTGCGAAGCCGGGACGGGCCGCTATTATAGTATAAAATGAAGACTCGTCCGCTGTCTTTTGCCTGAGATCTTTTAAACTATACAACGGATTTTAATGCAATTTTTTTTAAATTATTCAAGAGGAAGTTTTTTGTGTATGAAACATGCATAGTATAATATAAAAAAGCGGAAAAATTTTAAGTTTTGTAACGTAATGTCGTAACAAGCATTATTGTGCGCGTAAATCGCAAATGAGTGGATTAAAACTGAGTGACAGAGTGAGAAATAGTGTGATAAGAGAACGTTGTGGTATAAAAGAAGACGTAGTGACTAAAATTGAAAAAGGTATGCTTAGATGGTTTGGGCATGTAGAGAGAATGAATGAAAGGAGACTGACAAAAAGGATTTATGAGTCAAGAGTGAATGCGAAAGTTGGAAGGGGAAGACCGAGGCGAACGTTCCTGGACCAAATCCAGGACATTTTAAATAACGGCCAGGTCAAGAGTACTCTAAACCGACGAACTTGTATGAAAGGTTTAATGAGATTGAAAGAAGCGAAGGAGATATGCAAGGATCGTGGCAAGTGGAAGGATGTTGTCTCTGCCTACCCCTATGGGAATGAGGCGTGATTCTATGTATGTATGTATGTAATCGCAATCGCTGACAAAACCTTAAGCGCTAAATCACATTAATGTGCTACGGAATTGTATATCTTAAAAAGAAGTATAAAAAAGTCTATTTATCTCTAAAGGATAACCCACAGTAACCATTATTGTTTTGTAATATAAAATATGGGTTCTTAATTAAGTTATTTTATATAGTATTATTATTTATTTAATATATATCATGCAGATCAAAATAACAGAATTTCAGCACTTATTTTCTCGATATCTACTAAAGTATTAATATAAGNATGCTATGTATGTATGTATGTATTATGGCGTAAATATGACATTAATATTCATAAAATGGTGACTAACGTATTAAACTTGATTAGGATTGTTAATATGTCCGTCTGTACAACTTTCTATTTAGTCCTAATAAGACAGATATTCATAAACTATGTAGATCTATATAACTAAAAAAATGAACAAAAAAAAGAACCTCCTTCAAAACAAAGTCTTACAAATATGTTAATATGCTCTAAAAAGTAAAAAATATGTAGTTACCCGGAGTGAAATCGACACCAAATACGAGTATAAGAATACGAAGCAATTATTTTTTACTTTTTTAGAGCATATTTATATATTTTTAAGAATTTGTTTAGAAGGAACTAACAAATTTCTCTGAATATTGATACACCAAAAAAACACGTTACTCATATCAGACAGCGCCGATTAAATGAAACAACTTTACAAAGTGAAATTTACATTTGTATCACTGCACCCGGGATTAAACCCGCAAGCATATACGTTACAGGTTTGAATACTAACTAGACAATTTCAGTAATTTGTCTAGGACTGAAATGATGAGAGGCTTCGGCCATAGCCAGCTACAACTCGACCAGCTAATTCATGCCGCGAAGCAAAATATTAAACAAAAAAAAGTAAAAGTAAGTAAGTAGCAGCCCTTTAACGTCCCACTGCTGGGCACAGGCCTCCTCACTCCGAGGAGCGAGGGTTTTTAGAGCATAAACCCACCACGCTGCTCCACTGCGGATTGGCAGGTATAGTGCACAAGTGCACTCTCTATTCCATCACTCTCATAGTCCGATGTAACGGGAATCCGACACAACCGGAGAGAGATCAGACGCAGGACCGACGGCTTAACGTGCTCTCCGAGGCACGGGGGTGGATCACACCGCCAACTTCCCAACTTCAGGCAAATATTGAGAAAATCTTAATAGAAAATTCAATATTTTATTTTTTTGAATTGGCCCGACCCGGGACTCGAAGCCAGGACCTCATGTCTGTAGTCGAACATGCTAACCACTAGACCAATGAGGCAGTTATTTTGGGCAATTGGGCAATTGGGCAATTGGGCTCATTAACCAATATCTCAAAGTTAAATGCAGAAAATCCTCCATTATTGTCATAAAAACCTAAATTGAATTACGTGAAACGTGAAAACACTTTTGAACGCGGTTGAAACGGTATAAACCTCGGCAAATACGTAACGAATTTAAACTTTCCATTATATGATAAGAGAAAAACACCGTTTTATATGTTATTTCCAAGCCCCGAAACACGTTTCTTTTTATGGGTAATCAAACATCATCATACATAATAGATGAAATATTTGATGTCCCATTCTTTTGTACGTTGACGTTTTACGTGAGTATATGGGGAAGTTATTTCCAAATATGATACAACTTGAGGGATATTGTTTTGTATTCGAAAAAATATATCAGTCTATTGTTTTCCTTGTGACGAAGTGAATATCATATCAATAAGAAATATCAAAAAGAAATTAAGGTCAATTCTTACTAAAAATTGTAGTTCAACTCTGTGTATAAGTGCAAACTTTATTGGTTAATGTTATATGTTGATGTTGTTTCTAGAAGTATGTATTTTTGAACTGTTTGTTTCCCAAATAAATTTAGCAGTTATAGGGATTGCTATAGCTAAAACATACATAGCTTCTACACACATATACTCAGGTGATGCTCAAACAGAATGTAATCAACGCATATCTCGCTTGTCGACATGGGATTTATGTACATACACAAATTGTTATAGCCTTAATCTCTGGTTAACGAAAGGGGAATACATTGATTGAACAAAGATTTCAATTAAAAAGCTTTATCAAAGAAAAGTAATATACTTAAGGATTGTTAGACTATCAAAAAATGTGGGAGTGAATGAGTTGCTCTCATCTAACTAAAATAAATTAAAATTGGATCACAAAAATTGTACAGATTCACATACTCTATTATTCATACACATATTTCTATTAAACATTAATCTCAATAAATGTATACATTGTTAACGTTTTCTCAATTCACTTAAAATCGAAACTGCAACTGTCGTACTCTACGAACAAGCTTTGCCAGCCTGCGAACGCGACGTCATCATTCGCGCCGGTAACTTAGTCAATATAAAAACTAATATCATGAGGCAAACATATTTTAACTTGCCATACATTCTATTAAGGCACTTCATCAAATATTTTACCACAGTACATTTATTATTTAGTTATGATCTTGCTAAATCAACTTTATTGTACTTGTATCGACATACATACATAGCATCATGCCTCATTCCCATGGGGGTAGGTAGAGCTCACGTCCTTCTACTTGCCATGATCCTTGCATATCTCCTTCGCGTGTTTGATTAAACCTTTCATACAAGTTCGTCGGTTTAGAGTACTCTTGATCTGGCCTTTATTTAAAATGTCCTGGATTAATCCACGAACGTTCGCCTTGGTCTTCCCCTTCCAACTTTACCATTCACTCTTGACTCATAAATCATTTTGTCGGTCTAGTGTAAGCATACCTTTCTCAATTTTAGTTACTACATCTTCTTTTATACCACAAAATATAAAATGTCTGATTAAGTGTTCACTGACACCAAATCTATACTAAATTGTAACTCTCTCAACTTCCGTTCATCTCGACCGACCACACTTTTCATAACGCTTTTGTCTCATTAGGGTGCCAAAAAGGTTTTTAACTTCAATAAATAAATGAAGTGTAAAACTATTCACTCAAATGCAACTTTTGCCTCTAGAAATATCCAAACCAGATGGCCAGTGCGAAGAGTGTAAACACGTACTCGATAAGTATGTGCCTTTTTATCGATAAAACAATAATAAAACTGTCGATAAACAACGCGTCAAAGTCTCTGTTATGTTTGGCTTCCAATCAGACATCGTTTGATGTAGGTATGAATTACTAAACGGTCTAACGTTACTATTTCTATTTTCATACTGATTGCATTGTCCATGTACATTCACCATCGTGTAAGGACGATTATTCAATACAATTATAATCTTTAATATTTAATGTACCATCTAAATTTTGAATATTTTTGAAGTGAAACTTCTTTAAATGCATGAGGGTAAACTTTTTACCATTGAAACGCGTGATTAGCACCACGAAGATGTGCAGCTTGTTTAATGCTAATTCGTGTAAAGTTTAGATAGATTTTCCTAAAATATATAAATCAAAATATTTCATAAATTTTAAATTCAAAAACAAAATTTAATTAATAATTACTAATATTGACAAATAACACTTGGCATTTTTATTTACAATTCGTCATTTGAGATTTCAATAAATTCTCAGTATTTATTTTCGACACGTTCAATGACAATTAAATTCATTAAATTCCTAACATTTCTTCCATTTTAAGACTTAGTTTGCCAAAGAAGTTTCACTTCTGATATGCGTACTTTGTACGCACGCAATTTTTTATTATTTAGTCATAATGAACCATTTCAGTTGTACTTAGTAAAACAAAAGGCAAGCTTTGCTGCCGCATTGGTGTGGAACGAGAGTGTGAGACTTGATGAGAGAGGGGAGTTCGCAATACCCACTAAAACCTAGTCAAACCCTTATCATCCATGAGTGAGATATCAGAGGATTAGCTTGCGCATTTTCTTGAAAATTCGCAGTCAAGCATTCTCTTTCAGCAGTAATAGAGAGCATTTACTGCATTCTTCCTCTCTCGTTCGCTATCTTCCTTTAATGGAACTACGGTTTCCTAGAAAAAGACCACTCTCGCCCAACTCCTTTCACTGCAGAGCATCGCGCCTACAATACTCCCCAGCGAGAGAAACCTGCCAATGAACTAACAAAGTTCTGGGTTCGTATTCAGCAGAACAAATTTAGTAAATTAAATTTGTATGCTTCTGGGCTGGTGGGAAACTTCGGTCGTGGCTAGTCACCACCCACCCAGCAAAAATGTACCGTTGCTGTGTGGAAATTATAAGAGATAAATTACCTTCTACCAAGCGCCCTTCCTAAGATGGAATATCATCAAGCACTATCAGATGAGATTACAGTCTAGTGAAAATCTATCAGAAATAACATAACTCTCAATTGAATTACAATTAATTTCGTTATTTAACAAATGTGTTCGTTATACATTAATACGTGAAGCAAAAACTCTGCACGTCTATTTACGAAAATTGCGCGAACAGAGGTGTACGAAACTTTCCACACTTATAGTTTATATAGAGAAGTGCTGAATGCTAATATTTAAAAAAAATATGCATATAAATAAATTGCATTAATAAAAACATCATTAACATGTATTTGACTACACACGCATATAGAGTGTATATGCGTATTTGTCAATCATTGACAGTTATTTCAAACGCTATAAGGCTACATTAAAAAGTTTATATTTTCAGCACAAAGGAGGTTATATAAGATAAGTTACTATGTGTTTAGGTTTTCTTAAAATTTCAGATGTTCTGTGAAACATTTTATTTTTTTCTTACACACAAACCTTCTCCTAACTATAACAATCATAACGAAATTGGTCTGGTACCTAACATAGGAATTCCTTGTTATATAAATAGATTATTGCAACAATTTTATTGAGTATAGTCTTTGATAATACAGTACCCGTTAGTAATAATAATAATAATAATAATCTTTATTCGTACCAAAAATTACATACTTTATTAATACTACCCTTGACCCTCAAACTAGGAGTACCCGTGTCTTGGAGGTCTTTTCCTGATATATTAGTGGAACTCTTTACATTATCATAAAATTATCATGAAATTTAGATAAAATAAAACAAAAACAATTTAAATTATGTTAATTGTTTGAATACAATGTGAACATATGAGCGCGCGTGTGTGAGTGTGTGTATATGTGTGTTTTATATACTTGATAGATAATTATAGTATTTAGAAGATAATTAACGTAGTATATATATATATATATATATATATATATATATATATATATATATATATATATAAATATATATATATATATATGTGTATAT
>JACTOM010000562.1:9242032-9255823 GCA_015832385.1 Elymnias hypermnestra
ATGCTGAAGCCAGTAAGCGAACTCGTGTGCCTATGCTGGGGACTATAACACGTCGAAGTCGTATAAATTTACGATTGATTGGTTTTCAAGTTCACGGCGGAAGTATATATGCAGCGCCACGATAGTTTATATGGTTGTCTCTAGTAATCATTTCAAAATGGTAGTGTAAATAATGCATTTTACTCTTAACTTGTAGACGCAGAAGACGTGGGCGCTACCACTGATGACGTCCAGGTAGAATCCGATGAGACCAGACCAGGGTGCTCCACCGACGCCATGTAAAGGGACGGGGACGTCCACCCGTCAGGAGAAGCCGATTTATCGCCTTTTGCAAGTCTCGGGGGCGTGGTTTTAGAGCGCCGAGACATGTCGCAACAAGATCGTGCGAAGGATGACGTCAGCGAGCGGGAATGGCCCGCGTCGGTTGAGTGTCGTGCGGGGTTGACTCACTTCTCGCAAGGCATCGGGCATGATAGGAGCTTTATGGCGTTAATCACTTTGGCGTTTTGATTTTTTTATGTTAAATATCTGAAGTGTCGCTAAATATATATATATTAAATGAACCCGCGACTTCGTCTGCGTGGAATGTTGTTTTAGTATCATTTTCATTAATTTAGGCAAATTGTTTTACAAATAAGAAACACCCGCACTGCACTTTGAGGGTGGAATTTCCTAAAGTTTACTTTTAATTGTTTTTATTAAGTAAAAAAGTTTTACATACCGTAGAAGATATAGTTTGTAAATGTGAAGTATGAATTTTTTTAACACCCCCGCAACCCCCCTTGCGGGTGGACTTTCGCAAAATCCGTTCTTAGCTGACCTCTACTCGGCAAAAGGAATATTCCTACCAAATTTCAACTCTCTACGCCTTGTGGTTCCAGAGATATAGTGATAAGTCAATAGATATCTGGATATCTCTTATATATATATATATATATATATATATATATATATATATATATANGATCAGTCAATAGATATCTGGATATCTCTTATATATATATATATGTAGAAATAGAATATTTAATAGTTTAGATTTGCTAACAGTGCCGTCAAATCTTTGAAATGGCAGTTTTTAGGAATAAAATATTGAAATGGTCATTTTGAAACACGGGATAGCAAACTAACATTTAATGGTAGACCTCGCAATAGGCTCTGCTATCCTTATTGCAAAACTGCAAATAGATGAATTTACTACCGGGAAATCTCACACAGACCATGTATGACTAGGTCAGCTTTCTTTAGCACTGCGTATGCTATCCATAAAAGTTGACCAAAAAAAATTACTAACAGCATATCATGCCGAGGCAGCATCCATAATTAAGTGGCGTGGGGACTCCAATAGCATCTATTGGCGTCGTTGGTCGGAGGAAACCTTTCGCCGGAGGGCATATTTGGCGGAATGCTTACCGATGATAGTGAGTGGAGGGCAGTGGCGTCCTTCTGTGAAACTGTTATTTCGCTCAAGGAGGTACATGAGAGGCTCCTTTACTACGGCATAGAGGGTTGGGAAATAGGAGGCGTAGATTCGCGCTTCTCTTTCCTTCTTCTTAAGTTTCCCCGTGCCGGGGTAGATTGCGCTTATCAGTCCTCTGTGCTCCACAAAAGGGTATCGGTGGGCTTTAGTAGGCATTCTGGTTTACCAGCGAGTCCCACACTCCTGATAGGATTTTAGGTCTGATCGGGGTGCGTAAAGCCATTTCCCAGCGTAAAAAAAACCATGATTAGGTACGGTATTATTTTTTGTGAAAACTCTTATAATAAAAATAATAGCGTTGCTTAGAAAAAATGCATAAGAGCGATATGTGGAATTAAAAAAGTGAAAGCTGGAAGCAGTACCTTAAGAAACTAAATATACTGACTGTGCGGTCGTTCTATATATTTGAATTATTTACAAGCATTATTTTTAACAAACAATGAAAATCTTTTTGAAAGCCTTAAGGAAGAACGCTCTTAAGATAAATTCCGATATCCCGATTATAAATGTTTTTTTTTTAAGAAATGTGTGTGCGAGATGGCAATTAAAATTAATTAATTACCCAAAGATATAAGGGAATATGCCTCATAATTTTTATAAGTAAAATATCGATAAAACTTTCTACTCCGTCGACAATATTTAAAGCAATAAATAATAAGTAACTATAATAAAAGGTAATGTTATGTAATATATAAATTAAATAGGTAGAAAATGAGCACTATGTAATATGTATACCATATTCAGCTAATAAATGTTTTGGTTTTGAGGGAGTTCTTGATAAATCAGATCACTATATATTAAACGTTCAGTATAGATTACACAGTATCAACAAACTAAACTTTTCTATCAAGCGTCTACTTTACTACGGTAATATACCAAACAGTACAAACACTGCAGCAGTAAATAGAACCGGTCGTAATTTCCGAAGATTTACAAGAAAACGCTGCTATTTGTAAGTAAGTTTTTCGGATTATTTACTCAACACTACTTAAAATCATTACCTTTCTAAATACACTTTTTATCGTAATTCACTTTTACGATCCGAAGTCTGGCGTTTGATTTCCAATTAACATATTTATTTTAGAAAATACTGGGTTCCAGTAATAAACAAGTACTACCAGAGCTAACTTATATCCCTATCTTTTTAAATGATTTATAAAAATTGTTGTTATTTATATCCGTTATACACTCTGACAACTGCCTCATTTGTTTAGTGGTTAGCATATTAGCTTCAACTTCGATCGAGGGGGCTGGGATTTCGAGTCCCGGGTCGGGCCAATTCAAAATGAATATTGATGTTTCTATTAAGAATTTTTCAACATTTGCCCGAAGTTGAGAAGTTGGCGGTGTGGTCCATCCCCGTGCCTTGCAGAGCACGTTAAGCCGTCGCTCCTGCGCCTGATCTCTCGACAGTCGTGTCGGATTCCCGTCACATCAGACTATGAAGGTGAAAGAATAGAGAGTTCACTTGTGTACTATGTCTGCCAATCCGCAGTGGTGGCGTGGTGGGTCTATGCTCTAAAAACCCTCGCTCCTCGGAGTGAGGAAGTCTGTGCCCAGCAATGGGACGTTAATGGGCTGCTACTTACTTTACTCTCTGAAGCTAACTATTTAACACTATAGTAAAAAAAAAGCGTAAATATTTGACAATTTGTATTGCTGGACCATAAAAATTGTAATTCACTTGATTCACTTCTTCACTTAACTTTTCGTACGATTCATTAGAACTTATTTTCTTTAAAATATTTTATTAAGTAATTTTTAGACTATAATATAGTTTCTGTTTGAATGTTGTCATGATTAACAACTTCTTGATATATCTAACGTTATTTAATTTTTCACATTATTTAAAACTTTATTATTTACATTTTTATCGAACTTTCGTTTCCCCTCTGATGGAAAATTGCATGCGCACCACGGGATGAAAGTATGGTATTGCCACCCGCTTTACATCACACGGGCGCTGATGCCATAGTTTTGGACCCAGGTGCGCAACTATAAAGATAGGGTACTATAAAAGCCAACATAAATAAAAACTTGATTCAATTAGTTTTATACATAAAATCAAGTACTATTTAATTAATTGATCATTTAATTTTACTATTTTATTATCATAAATGTTATATTTGATGATAATATAGTAGAGAAAGTCCTAGATATCTGTCCAGATGGATACTATTGCCTTTGGGACTAAAGTCGTAAATCTGCTGTAGGGAAAGCTTAATCTTTAATGCATATGGGAGCCAATGAGATCGAAATTGTACTAACAGTTTTTTTTCGGCATTAAATTTATAACACTGATAATGTATTAAATTATGTACTCTTTTCATTTGATGACAGATTGGGGCTTGATTGTGAGGGCTTGACTGGAAAGAGGAAACTTACATTTAAGTACCTAAAACTGGTGGCATTCTTTTTACTTGCAACTATCATTTTTTTGTCGCTGGGAAGCCTAGACGTATGCCGAGTGAAATTAAGATGCATTCGACAGTGTGAGACTCGCTGGAGAGCCAGAATACCCACTAAAATCCAGTGAAACACTCTTCATCTAATCCGTAGGTGATCAGAAGTTCTCAGACTCAGGCGGGCACCCCAGAAGGTTCAAGTAAGCTGGAACAGGTTGTAAAGCTGTGAGTCTGACATCTTCCAGAAGGAGATATTAGAGAGGCAATGGAGGATTGCAGCTGATGCTCCTCCCAGTCACCGAAGGAGAGTGGGTGCCAAAAGGCGAAGTTTTGCCTGCTTTCATCCTGTTCCTTCAACCTTTGAATCAGATTCATTCGAAATGCCAGAGCTGAATGCGTCAGCGAACATGAGGCTAACCGATGATGAGGATTCCGCTGGATTTCATTAGGTATTCTGGTCTAGCCAGCGAGTTGGCTTGGTGGAGTCCTGGAAGGAGGTTAATTTTATCCAATGTGCGAAAACAAACTTGTTGACGGCCGTGCGCCTACCGCTTCTCAACCTGCTCAAAACGGGCATCAACCACAGCCTCGATCTCCCTCTAGATTGTCTCCTTTTGCAAAATGATTTGCCCCCCATGCCTAACTAGCTATGGCCAAAGCTTCGTTACTAGTCCAGACCTGGACAAATGATAAAAATACAATTTTCTCTATTTGCCCTACCGGGTAACGAACTCAGGAACGATGCTAGAAAACCGAGTACTCCGAGTACTCATTGCACTCACAAGGTTATGATATGGAAATTGTACATATCTTTACCACTTTAATATTCAGGCTTATAAGTATCCTAAAAGTTTATCGTGCCTTTTGGAAATAAATACAAATATATTATGAGTTAAATTATAAACAGTGTGTTAATCGTAACTATATGTGATTTTTATGTATAAAGGCACGTTAATTGGAACAAAAAATAATCATTTATATGAAAATAGCATTTCATTTCGTTAACTTCAATACGTATTCCTCACGCCCCTAAAAATATATTTACATCTCTTACGATATACAAAATACGTGATGTGTGTGACGATATTTCTAAAATAGAAAAAGAAATACTTCAAATCCATTATTTATCCAATTATATAATTATCTGTAGGATTATACCCTCTATATGACTCTTTCTTAAAAACTTTAGCAGACCTTGTCTTGTGGATTCTTACTGAAATAGTCCTAAACTGATATCTGGATTTTGTTTTGAGTACCAAACTATTTGTTTTAATTATTAAAATATACTATACCTTCGATAACGACGACAAGGCGAGAAAATAAATGATCCAGAAAGATGATTTCCAAAATCGTTCGTAAAAACGTCCCTATCGAAGATAACTTATTCCTATTATTCTCTGGCCATACAAATCCTTACTAAGTCTGGCAAAAGGTTGTGCGGTCTTAAAACAGATAGTGAAAGTAAATGTCTTATTCAGGGTTCGAATATATGGGAATATTGTCGAATGCTATCTCCAAGACTCGGACACGAATCGGTTAAAGGAATTACTTTTTCCACTCAGTTTATTCAGCAGACTGTGTCTATAAATTGTTTTATCGATTCACCCACAGGCTTCTGTAAGTAGAACGGTCAATAGGTTAAAGGCTTAGGAACTTTCTTAAACCAAATTGTTGAACTTAGAAGCTCCACCGGATGATACATAGGCACACTTACTAGTCCCAATAGTTTCCTACTAAGCTGGGAATAATAGAATAATGACACAAACCAAAAAAGCTTATTGTACGCGAGAACCGTTGGTAAATAATTATCAGTAACAATATTTCTACCAGGACTTGTTTATATACTCGTAGTCTAAACCAATGTTATAAAGAAGAAACATTTGCGTTCTTGTATGGAAGTATGTATGTTTGTAACGTTTTCACATAAAAACAAATGGACCGATGTAAAAAAATATTTCACCATTAGAAAGCTGCATTTTTACAGAGCGACATAAGCTACATTAATTTCTCAAAAAATTAGGGATCCCTAACAAAAATGCATTAATGTAACTCTAGGTGTGAAAAAAATAGTAACAAAAATTCGATGTTACAGTATGTACTATATCCATCGAATTGGCCGGATATAGCACATACTCGCATATCCTTTATTCTCCGACATATATAACGTGACATTTTCATTTAGAATTCGTCATTTGAGATTTTAATAAATTATTTGTAATAATTTTCGAAACTTTTAATATTTTAATGACAATTAAATTCCTAACATATCTTCCTTTTTCCCTCCCTAGAGTCTCGGAAATCTAATGTTTTAGGTTTGTATAAATATAAACAACACTTAAAAATTAGTTTGCCAAAGAAGTTTCACTTCTGTCATGTGATCTTTGTACGCGCGCACTTTTAACTATATTATTTACTCAAACTGGCTTCTACTCGTATATCACCTTTGAATCATCAAATACAGTTATTTTCTCATATTGTTTGTAATGTATGAATATGACGACTAAATTAAAGTTTTCTTGTCCATAGTCTTTTATAAAACAGTAAAGTTCAGTCTTGGTTTATTCCGTTAAAGACCCGAAAAGCAAATTAGGAAGATATAATTTTATAAACTTGGGCAAGCGTTAATCTTATTCGAAACTTTGCCATTTTATTTGTTATTAGTGACTTCTTGAAGTTGAGATAAAATCTCAAAGATTTAATCTAAAAGATCTTCTTTCATGTGTCAGCTTTTTAGTAACATTATAAAGTAAGCTTTTATTTTAGTATATAAATAAGATATTGCCAATGTTGTCTTTATTTCTAGACAAGCCTTGAAGATCTATTGTTAAACACGTGGATTTTATTGAACATCTGAATACAGAGTTCGTTTAATTTACACTATTAGGTCACCCTGTCTAAACATGTGTTCAAATTTTCAATCGAAATTAATCTATGGATAGGCAGATTTCCTCACGATATTTACCATTACCGAACTCAATAATTTATATAAAATTAATTTAGTTAAAGATGGTATTTAAGAAAAGTTGAACAGTTCAAGAGATTTCAATAAATCGAAGTGAAACTTCTTTAGGCGCATGTGGGTAACATTTTATAGATAAAACGCGTGATTAGCATTACTAATATGTGCATCATTTTTATGCTAATTCATTTGAAGTTCAAGTATTTTTAATATTTACAAATAACATGTGGCATTTTATTTACAATTCGTCATTTCCGATTTCAATATATTATCTGTATTAGTTTTCGACACTTTTAAAATTTTAATGACAATTCATATTCATTTAATTCCTTACCTATCTTCTTCTTTTCTTAAGTAGTTAGTTACTGCTATATAACTCACGAATTATTTGTAAATACTTTGAATAAGTAACCGTGCTTTTTACCAGCCACCTTAGCTTTTTGATTCTAATGCTGTAATATTGTTTTGTTTGCGAAAATCCCTACGGCATAATATAAATATACAAAACATTCTGTAATGTAAGCTACAGAAACAATACCGTATTTGAAATTATACGACTTTAGCAAAAAGAACAACTTGTCCACCGACGTTGAAATAAACTAAGATAAATATATCACGCAGAACAACACCGAAGTCACGACCAAACAACAAGAAGTGGAAAACAAAGAAATAAAACTGAATTCAATCATTTCAAGTAAACTGAAAGCTGCTATATTTTTATTCGAGCTGATAAAATTCTCGCTGAAACAAAAATAGGTTTAATCTGCGATGAAACAACATTTATTTCACAGAGAAAATGAAAATTGTTTTTGTTTTATTTTTTAAGGAAGAACTCATCGGAATTTAACCCAACGTAACTCGCTTTTAATATTTACTATTAGAATTACAGTAAATTTACTTCACCCTTTATCTAAAATAATTAAGTCGGGTTTGCATCGTAAAAAGAGTGTTCCGTACAGTTTGTATTTATACGGACTCGTAGTGTTGTATCAATTCACAGAATTTATTTAAGAAGTACATTGTGAGTCTGTGTACATTTTTTATTTATTGGTAAGTTATTAATTGTATTTGAGAAAGCTCAGATAAACCGAGAATTAAATTTGTTACGTCGACTTTACTGAACGATGGACATTTTACTGATATAAATAATAATATTGTCGCTTTGATGATATCGTTGACTGATAGAGTTTAACGGAAAAGTCTTAATGGTCAAAAAGAAAATAAAAGTATGTAGTAAAAAACGGCTGCCTTCAATACAAATTATTCCAAATAAATAGATACGCTCTAAAATGTAAAAAATAATTTCGTATTCTTATATTTGGAGTCAGCGTCAGGTAGGTGTGGCCCACGAGTCCACTTGGCAGTTCCCGCGCTGGTCACAACTATTATTTGTAGATTGGCTTATCTTGGCTACCTAGGATGTCTACCTTGACTGACACCGACTCTAAATATAAGAATACAAACAATTCTAAAAAATAATACGCATAATTCATAAAGTAAACAAGCACGAACTGCATTTGACACGGCTAGACTTTACCAAATAGTTTACAGTTTTATTTAAAATAAACAAACTTCTCTAACACATTTCATGATACCTCTTAATATCAGCTTTTAAATGTACAAAAAATTACCCCATTACTTTATCTTGCTTGCGATATAAAGCTCATATAGGTAACCAAAAAGTTTATTGCGCTTTCATAGATTTAGAAAAAGCCTATGATTGAATGGTGAGGAATGAGCTGTGGTCAACGTTATCGACGTATCTGATTCAAGCATTGAAGTCTCTCTATGAGGCTTTAGTGCATGTGTCAGAATAAACGGGGCGTACACGGAGTGGTTTCCTGTCGAAAGAGGGGTTCGACAGGGATGGGTTGCGTCACCATGGCTGTTAAACCTATGCATGGATAACTGTAAGAAAGATTTAAAAGAAAGTATGTATGGTTTAAGAATGAATGAATTACTTATCAAATGTTTACTCCACGCTGATGATCAAGTGATACTTGCGTCATCCGCTAATGAGCTACAGGAGATGGAAAATATTATGAATAAAGCTTTGAACGGGAAAGAAATGAAAGATATGAATCTATGATGAATTGCAATATTTCGCTAGATGGGGAACAAGTGGAAGTGGTGAAAAAATTTGTATACTTGGGATCTAAATTTACAAAAGATGGAACATGTGACAGTGATATCGAAAGGAAAGTGAATGCAGGGAATATGGTAAATAGTCTCCTGCGCGCCTTTATGAATAGCCAGATGGTGTCTCAAAGATTGAGAAGTATGAATGGTTTGAAACTGAGTGACAGAGTAAGAAATAGTGTGATAAAAGAACGTTGTGGTATAAAAGATGTAGTGACTAAAATTGAGAAAGGAAAATGCTTAGATGGTTTGGGCATGTAGAGAGAATTAATGAAAGGAGACAAAAAGGATTTATGAGTCAAGAGTGAATGCGAAAGTTGGAAGGCGAAGACCAAGGCGAACGTTCCTGGATCAAATCCAAGACATTTTAAATAAGGGCCAAGTGCAGAGTACTCTAAACCGATGAACTTGTGTGAAAGGTTTAATGTGAATGAAAGAAGCGAAGGAGATATGCAAAGATCGTGGCAAGTGGAAGGATGTAGTCTCTGCCTATCCCTATGGGAATGGGGCGTGATGCTATGTATGTATAGGTAAACAATAAATGAAAACCGCATAAATTTTTTGGTTGCCTAATATAAGCTTATAATAAAAAGTATTAATTTACACAATATTAATACGCAAGATCTATTCGAATCTATTCGTCGTCGTCGTCATTGTCGTCGTCGCTTCAACCGATGGACGTCCACTGCTGGACATAGATCTCACGAAATGATGCCCACAAGGCCCGATCTTGTGTCGCCTGGCTCCAGCGGCTACCGGCGATCCTCCTTATATCGTCGGTCCACCTTGTGGGGGGTCTTCCTACACTGCGTCGTCCAGTGCGGGGTCGCCATTCCAGCACTTTCCGACCCCAACGTCCATCGGTTCGTCGGACTATGTGCCCCGCCCATTGCCACTTCAGGTTCGCGATTCGTAGGGCTATGTCGGTGACTTTGGTTCTGCTACGGATCTCCTCATTTCTGATTTGATCGCGTAGAGAAACTCCGAGCATAGCCCTCTCCATCGCACGCTGAGTGACTCTGAGCTTCCGCATGAGGCCCATAGTCAGCGACCACGTCTCAGAACCGTAGGTCATCACTGGCAACACGCACTGTTCGAAGACTTTGGTCTTCAGGCACTGAGGGATATTGGACGAAAAAGTCTTCCGGAACTTCCCGAACGCTGCCCAACCGAGTTGGATTCGGCGGTTGACCTCTTTCTCGAAATTGGACCTACCTAGCTGGACTATGTGTCCCAGGTATGTATACTCGTCAACAATTTCGAGTGTAGAGTTCTCAACGATGACTGGGTGGAGCGGAACATGGATATTGGACATAACTTTCGTCTTATCCATGTTCATTTTTAGGCCCACCTGTCGAGAAGCTCTGCTGAGGTCATCGAGCATTGCATTGAGATCTTCCAGAGTCTCTGCCATAATGACCACGTCGTCGGCAAACCGTAGATGAGTGATGTACTCGCCGTTGATGTTGATGCCCAGTCCGTTCCACTCCATAAGCTTAAACAGGTCCTCCAACGCCGCAGTAAAGAGCTTCGGGGAGATAACATCTCCCTGTCGCACTCCACGCTGCAGTTGGATAGACTCTGTGCTTTGGTCCTGTATACGGACTGACATAGTGGCGTTTTCGTACAAACACTTCAACACGTGTATGTACCGGTGGTCAATTCGGCATCTCTGCAAAGATCTCAACACGGCCCATGTTTCCACCGAATCGAAGGCTTTCTCATAGTCCACGAACGCCAAGCAAAGTGGCCGATTATACTCCTCGGTCTTCTGTATAATCTGCCGCAGCGTAAAGATGTGGTCTATGGTACTAAAGCCTTTTCAGAATCCGGCTTGTTCGGGGGGCTGGAAGTCGTCAAACTTGCGAGCGAGACGATTCATAATAACCTTCGAGAACAGCTTATAGACATGACTTAGCAGCGTAATAGGTCTATAGTTCTTCAATAAGGTGTTGTCACCTTTGTTGAAGAACAGAACTATCACGCTCCTATGCCATGCCTTGGGCACCGTGCCTTCCAGGATGACGGAATTGAACATTCGCTGAAGGACTTTTAGAATGGGTTTTCCACCCGCCTTCAGGAGTTCCGCTGTGATTCCGTCATCACCAGGTGCCTTGCTGTTCTTCATCTGTTTAAGGGCCATACTAATCTCGTACAAGCTGACGTCCGGGATATCTTCAGTATAATGTCGGATAAGTTTGGCACGAGGATCTTTAGCCAAACTATCAATAGGCCTGCAGGTAGATGTGTATAACTGTCCATAAAAACGCTCAACCTCCCTTAGAAACTCAGGTCTAGATGCAATGAGTTCGCCGTTACTGGTCCTTAGCCCCGTCAGTTGGCTCTGACCGATAGACAGATCTTTTGCGAACACTATAGTGCCTTTATTGCATGCGATGGTATCTCGTATACGCTCGGCATTAAAGTGTCGCACATCACGCTTTCACGGCTTCTTCCAGCTCGAAGACTTTTTCGTCGGTCCTCAAAGTGCGTGCGTTGTATGCTGCCAGGTCAAGTCGTCAGGGTTGGCAGCGGAATCTCTCCGGAGATTCTTAGCACCCCTTACCCCGCCGTTACCGAAACCGCTGCCAGTGCTTGGAATAGCGGGGCTGCCGGGGACTGGGGGCCGTTGCTGCCTTGTCATCATTTTTGTGGTTTTGCCAGTAATCACCACGCTTGGCAGGCGGGTTGGTGATCGCAGTGCTGACCCTCTCGCACCGATAACGCTGCTGCCCGTTATCGGTCTGTGACATTTAGGTCAGCGGGAATGGATATACCGCCATTTATCGGTATGGGAGTTAGATAGGAAAGCTTGTTATTGGGATTAGAAGAGTTTTGGGAAGCATAGGGGTAAGGTATAGGACATTACTGCCGCGGATAGGGGATTTATGAGCGGTAGTAATCGCTCGAGGCACCCGGGGTCGCTAACAAGCATGCTTAGTTAGTAACCGGAAAGATTATCTGACTAAGTACCTTCTAGGTTATAAGTCTACCACGTAAAAGTATTTTAGGTACTAATTATAATCACTCTCTCGAGATTCTAGATTTTTCAGTCAACTGTCTTTTGAGTATTAACTGTCAAACTTACTTAAGTGTTCAACTTGTACCGTTAAAGAATGATAAAACTGTTTTTCCCAGCACAGTATAAACTGTGCTTTATACATCGTGCAATATATCGCAGCTTAAAATAGAACCGAGAAAGGAAACACTTAGAAAATATTCGCGGAATTTCAATAACGTAGAGCAACCCTCGTTGTATATGGTTGTATCGGCTTACGATGAGAACGGCTTCGCTGGCGTAACTCTAGGACTAACTAGCTAACTGGGAAAACTCACATAGCCAACAAAAGTTCCGGGTTCGCTTCGTAGTTTACTATTTAAATTTACGAAAGTGCATGCTATAAATCAGAGCCAAATTGGCCCGAAATACAAAAAAGTGGATTCTTATTAGGAGTCACGGGTTTTAATGCTTACTTTTCGGTGAAGGAAAACATCGGGAAGTAACCTGCATACCTCTGGAGCAATTCAAATAATGAGTAATATAGTGGCAACACTTTAAAATACATTATCAACTCTTGTTATAAAAATACCAACTCACATTAACTAACAACTTTTACTCTCTCCACTATTCAAATATACACAACTTACACTATGCGAATAATTACTTGAATATTTGAATTTATACAAATGAGCTTTACTTCTCTTAAAACAACTACTTCACGAGACACAGTTCGAAAGACAATTGATCCACTTCTTAAAATCACCTCGTATTGTATAACATTTCTTAATATTACATCGTGATGTTTGGTATTTTTAAGTGTTGCCACTATATTATTCAATAACTCCCAACATCTTACTATGTATAGTCTAACACAAACAACAATGAAGCCACGTGGTGGGTCTACACTCTAAAATCCTTCTTTCCTATAAATGATGATGCCTGTGCTCAACATTGGGACGTTAATAAGCAGCTACTTAATCTTTTATAATGTAACATGTCTTGGGGTTAGCAGATTTGGTTTTAACTGTCGAACTACTAAAATAGATATAAGCAGAAGCTATTATATTATATTTAAGTAAATTACATATTACTCAGCTATCATAAAATACACCGTAATTTAAAAAAAAATTCTTCAGACACTAAGCTAATTATTTACATATTAGGAAATTTAAAAATTCTATTCCCATTTACTCAACAAATTCGAAACCTTTTAAAGTACACTTGAGGGTAAAATTTTTACGGTGAAACGCGTCATTGGCGTCACGAAGACGTGCAGCGTTTAATGCTAATTCGTTTAAAGGTTAGATTTAATATTTTCAAATAACATGTAACATTTTAATTTGCCACCCTTCATTTAATATACTTGGAGCAATGGCTGGGTAGAAGACATAAAGTGCTTTCCTACCGATTGGTGCAGGTGCTAACCGGTCACGGCTGCATTGTAAAATACCTGCACCAAATCGTTGGCTGTGAGCCGTCGGCCATCTGCCACGAGTGTGGTGCTCCTGTGGACACAGCGCACCACACGGTGGCCGAATGTCTGCTTGGGGACCTCAGCGTCATCTTCTGACGTCGCAGATCGGTGCAGACCTCTCGCTGGCAAGTATTATAGGTGCAATGCTTGTCAACGAGCGGGACTGGAATGCTGTTGCCACCTTCTGCGAAACTGTCATTTCGCTAAAGGAGGCACGGCAAAGAGAGAGGGCGAATGCAGCTGAAGCACAGTACCCCGGACGGAGAGGAATAGGAAACAGGAGACGGAGGTTTACCCAACTCCTCCCCCTGTAGTGCACTTTTGAGCCGGCTTCAT